>JAAOAY010000047.1:0-129231 GCA_013396255.1 Fusarium sp. NRRL 25303
GCCCTCCCGTCCACAGCAGTTGAAGCTAGTGATGCCTCACGCGTCATGGCACAGCCAGAGTTCTCTCGTTGGACCAGCTGTTACTGTTGGACGGGCCAGCGACTCGCTGGCACCTTGGGGGGACGTGCCGTGCCCAATGGGGTTGGGCAGTGGATCTCGAACCACCCTGAGGCGGGTTCGACAGACAAGGTTATCCTTCTTGAATTGGGCTCCTCGGGCTCTCTGACCCGGACGGCACTAGGATCCCTGCCCTGTCCTGTCACCCGCAAGATCAGGGCGATTTTGAACAAAACTGGATGGCCAGACGCTCTCTTCTTTTTGAGGTGATCCTTTTCTCTCCTCTTTTTTCCCAAGTAGAGATTGCACAGCATCTAATACAGCGAGACTTATTCTTGTTTGTTTGTACCCGTCTTCTTGACCATTTATCTAGTGTACCCGACCCCTCCAACTCACCGCCGCCCGCCGATCATATCACCCACTTCGAACCGTTACTTTTCCCCCAGGACCCACGAAAGTACACACGAAACAAACTCGCAACAAACATAATATTCTTTTTATCTTATTTCATTATCACAGCATAGCAGTCCTACAATATGAGAAAGTCACAGACCAAGACGAAACAAGCCCCGCCAGCGCGTCGGCCTTTCGATCCATTGTCCCAATATGAGCAACAACGACAGCAAGAGACTGCCATGGCCCTCACGATCCGGGGCAACCCGCCCAGAAACAAGTCCGATTCATGGGATGAGAGTACAAGGAACTCAGGATCCAGCTCTGCCATGACGAGAAACAGATCTATCTCACGACCACCAACACGTCGACCAGACTCTGATGGTCTCTCAACAGTGTCTGAAGCCACTACTGCCTCTGACGCCTCGACTGTATCCACCAACACTGTCTCATCTACATCCCCGTCACCACCTCTACGGGCCCAACGACAAGATTCAGGAAGAGGCTTCATGTTCCAGCCTCCTCAACTTCGCTTCCGAAGCACCCAAGACACACGATCACCAGAGCCTTCACCCAGAATGTCATACATGTCGGATGACAACTACGACTCAGCTTCAGAGGTTGGCTGGGGCACTTCATCCAATGTTTCTGTCTCAACAAGAGCTACTACTGTCATGAGTGACAGCGAAGATGACTGTGCCAAGACCCCAACAAGGTCTCGCTCCATCGTGCGTAATACAAGCATGAGCACATCTCAACAATCTCGACCTACAGAGAAGAGAGTTGAGTTTGAGACAGATCGACAGCTCGAGCGTCGAACAGAACGTGAGGTTGAGAGAACATCTAGTCGACAGGTTGAGCATCAACAAGAGCGGACTAAGGAACGATCACGAAGTCGTGGTCGGACCTTTCACATCCACATCGAGCCCAAGGCACAGGAGCCTGCGAGCCACGCCAACAACCAGCAGCAACAGCTACAACAACAGCCGCAACAACAACAACAACAACAGCAGCAGCAACCACAGCAACTGCAATTGCAACAGCCTCAACAGCAACAGCAACAACACCAACAGACTACTGTTAATCCACAGAATGCTATGGTTTCATCGTCGGTCACCCAGACCACTACATCACAGACCTATACGCATCAACCCATGATGGCCCAACAGCCTCTCGTCAGCCATCAACCTGCTGTTGCTCCCCAGCCAATGATTGCCCAGCCTGTCATGCAACAACCCTTAATGTTCCCTGCTCAGCCTATCAGCCCTCCTGTCATGCAACCCGTCATGCAGCAGCCCTTCCAGCAGCCGATGGTCCAGCAACAACCTGTTGTTCAGCAGCAACAGCCTCAGCCTGCCCCTCCCGTTCAACGCATCCCCGAAGAGCGTCAGCTTCCTGAGCCTACACGTCCTCCTTCTCGGCAACGGGCTCGCTCACGCGTTGATGTCGAGCGGACTATGAATAATGAGCTCGAGAACCTCCGAGGCGAGCTCAAGTCTCTCAAGGCCAAGCAGAAAGAGACTCTCAAGGATCTTGATGACGCTCGGTACAGACTCTCCCACATGCAATCCGACAAGGATGAGCTTCGAGAGGAGAGAAACAAGGCTCAAGCTACCAGGGACAGACTTGTTATCGAATTCGAGGAGCAGACTCGTCTTCTTGAGAGGACAAGGACACGTCTTGATGAGCAGCGTCGCACCGTAGAGAGGTTCGAGAAGGACCGCGACATGTCAATTGACAAGGTGAAAAAGGAGCGTGACCAGGTCCTTGACCGCTTCAAGCGTGAGCGTGACCAGGCCATGGAGGTCGTTGACAAGTTCAAGAGAGAACGCGACCAGGCTGTTGAGCAAGCCCAGCGAGATCTCGACTTGACCATCTCAAAGTCCAAGAAGGATCGCGACCAAGAGTTGCAGAGACTTCAGCGCGAGCGAGATGAAGTCATCCAGCGCATCCAACGAGAACGTGACTCTGTTGTCGACAGACTCCAGAAGGACCGTGAAGTCGCTGCTGAGAAGGCCAAGAAGGATCTCGATGTCTCCATTACCAAGTCCAAGAAGGAGCGCGATTCTGCTATCGCTAAGCTCCAGAAGGAACGTGACCATGCCCTTGAGCAGGTCAAGAGGGAGAGAGACCAAGCTATCAATCAGGCTAAGAAAGAGCGTGATCTGATTGTCTCGAAGCTCACCAAGGAGCGAGATGAGCTCTTGCAAACTGAGCAGAACTTCAGCAACAGAGTCAAGGAGCTTGAGGACCATCTCGCCAAGCACCGAGAGCTCAAGGCTGCTCTTGAGAGAAACTATGAGGATCTCAAGAAGACCAGCCAAGAGTCTACTCAGTCTTACAGCAAGTTTGAAGCCAAGGCCATCAACTTGGAGAGAGAGCTCGAAGATATCAAGGCTATCCGCAAGTCTCAGGAGACAGCCTATCAAGCTCGCATCGCAACCATGGAGATCTCTCAAGAGTCCATGCAGTTCCGCGTCAGCAACATGGAAGAAGATCTTCTCGACAAGGCCAAGGAGCTGGGCGAGCTCACTGTGGAGCGTGACCGCTACAAGATAGACAGCGAGAACTCCAAGTCTCAAGTCGAGTCTCTGAACAAGGACAAGTCAGGCCTTGAGGAGGATAAGAGGAACATGCTTAAGCAAATCACTGATCTCACAAGCGACAAGTCAAGACTCCAGGAACAGCTAACGGGACTCGAAACCGACAAGAAGGCACTCGAAGCGCAGGTCACGACACTCCAGGCTACGATCGACGACTTGAGGAAGGAGAAGGACACCTGGACCAAGGACACTGAGAGTAAGGACGCCCGAATTGCTGGTCTTGATACCGAGAACGGAGAGCTTAAATCGCAGATCGAATCAATCACTAAGGAGAAGGAGGCGGTGGCGAAGGAGGTTGAGGAGGTTGAGACGAAGAGGAAGAAGTTGAAGAAGAAGTATGAGCAGCTGCACGGGGAGAGCAAGACGATGAAGGAGCAGGTGAGGAGCTTGTTGAATGATCAGGATGATCAGACATCCCAGGTGTTGAGGTTGGCGGTTGAGGTGAAGAGTCTGAGATCGGAGAACTCGAGTCTCAGGTCGTTTTCGGATACTGCGAGCGTGGTGTCGAGTTCGCTGTCGACGATCTCCAGCTCTGTTAGCACGGTTGATGACACTGCTAGTGTTGTCTCTGATGCTACGGAGAAGCCAGACCCTGCGAGTGTGCCGCAGCCTGCGTCTGTTGAGGATGTACCGGAGACTGAGGATGTGATCGTCGTCGAAGAGGAGGTTGAAGAGGCTACCCCTTCCCCTGCACCTGAAGTTGAGCCAGAGGCTGAGGCAAAGGCTGAGGAGACTGAAGCTCCGGTTGAGGCTGCAGCTGAGCCTGAAGCCCCTGCGGAGGAGAAGGTTGAGGCTGAGGCACCTGCTGAGGAAAAGGTCGAGGCTGAGGTGCCCGCTGAAGCTCCGACTGAAGAGGCAGCACCCGAGCCCGAGCCCGAGGCTGCCCCAGCACCTGAAGAGCCCGCTCCTCCTACCGTCGAGGAACTTCAAGGCGAAAACACAGAACTCAAGGAGAAGGTCGCTACCACCACAGCCGAACTTGACGACATCACCGGAAAACTCACAGCCACCGCAGAAAACGCCGGTAAACTCCAACTCAGCGTTGACACTCTCTCGGCGGAGCGCGACGAAGTCACCAAGAAGCTCGCCACCGTTGAGGAAGAAGCAGCCGCCCTGAAAGAAAAAGCCGCCTCCGTGGATATCCTCACTACCGAACGGGATGATCTCAAAGCCAAGCTCCAAGAGAAAATCTCCACCGTAGAAGCCCTGACCGCTGAACGTGATGAACTCACCAAGAAGCTTGAGAGCGCTGAGCGAGAAGCTGTTGTGCTGAAGCAAGTCCGCACCGAGAACAACAAGCTCATGAAGCAGCTTGACGAGGCCAAGAAGGCTCAGAAGGCTGCTAACGCGGAGGTCAAGTCGCTCCAGACTCAGGTTGCTGCTCTTGTCGCTCAGATTAACAACGGCGGCATGACGAGGAGCAAGAGTAGTGGGGGGAGGAAGCCCATCAAAGATCCGAAAAGGGCGCAGGAGCTGGTCATTGTTCGGGATCCTCGAAATGGTAGTGGACTGTAAGCTCTCCTTTCTCACTGTTTAGAATGTAGTGATACTAACGTTTATAGGAGCCATATTGTGCGACGACGCAACCTCAACTCCTCTGCGACGAGGTCTTCTTCTCAGTCTGATGGATCAGCTGATGCTTAGATGATGGGATGAGATGGATGTATGAACATGTTTAACGAGTCACTCATTTGAAACCTTTTCCTTTGTATAAATTTCCTTGAGTTTGGGATGTTTGAGTAGCGAAGATGGTTATGTAGAGGTTATACTAAGACGGACGATGCAATATCTGTATGAGGAACGGAGCATTACGACAGGATCATGGGATGATATATTTCTTTGTGTGCGGATAATGGATAATGGAAGGGATGAATACATATAAATTTGGAGGCTTACTGCTGTCGATTGAATGTGAATCCTCACTTGAGAATGATATCTTGTGTGTAGTTATCTATCGAGTCATTACTGTGCTGTATAACCACCGTCTACCGGGAGGTTCACCCCAGTAACCCATCGCGCCTCCTGGCTAGCAAGGAAAATCGCAGCACCAACAAGATCTTGAGGCGATCCGGTTCCATGAAGAGGATGTCTCGACCGGATGAGGTCTCTGTCGCGAGTCTTGATGGTGTCGGCAAAAATGGCCGTCTCCGTAACTTCATCGTCTGTCAGCGTCAATGAAACTCATGAAATCTTGAGCACTCACAGCCTGGGCAGATGGCATTGCAGTGAATGCCATCTCTAGCGTAATCGAGAGCGATGGTACGGGTCAAGTTTGTCACACCACCTTTCGATGCAGCATATGCAGCTTCACGATTAGCATTTCTAAAATTGTAGAGAGGAGATTCTTACCATTGGTGTATCCTCCGACAAGGCCAAAGATTGACGACATGTTGATGATCCAGCCTCGGTCGCCAGTCTCGGATTTGTCTTGCTTCAGCATCTGAGCAATGACATATTTGCTGACGAGAAAGATGGACTTCAGGTTGACAGCCAGGGTCAGATCCCACCAGTCCTCTGGAGTTTCGTGTACTCGACGAGGCTCTTTGCCTGCTTCGACAGAGATACCAGCGTTGTTGACCAGCCTGTACGGAGTGAGCGTCTATTCTTAGCGGGGTTCAAGAGCCTTTTACTTACACGTCAATGCGACCGAACTGGATGACAGCTCTAGATACCAATTGCTCCACGGCAGCGGTCTTGGTGACATCCGTCCCAACGAAAATAGCCTGGCCGCCATTTGATCTGATCAGCTCATCTGTGTTGACTTCCTCCTCTCCATTCACACTCGCACGTGCAGATGGCTGGAGATCAGCGCAGACGAGGTGAGCCCCCTCATGAGAGTAAGCCAGTGCAATTGCTCGGCCCAAGCCAGATGAAGAGCCTGTCACAATGCAGACTTTACCAGCTAGACGAGGTCCAAAAGTCGGAGTAGCCATTGTGTCTGTTCTGAATAAAGATATCAAGGTCAATGTGCCTTTTGAAGTGAGTTGTCAGTATTTATAGAGCCATCAAAGTGACACTCGGAGCTACCGGACTGTGAGCCGCGGCTGCGTGTCCCTCAATCTAACCACAATTCGTCACCTTGCAGCGCTCATAGTGGCATCTCGATTTTGAGTTTGGCATTTATAGCGCTGATGCGACGTGCCGTAAATGGATAACAAGCCGAATACCCAATAGAATCGAGTATTTGGAGCCGTCTCTCAAGTAAATGGTAATCAAGGCGAAGATCATCGCGGAATTGCTGCTCGCTGCGGTAGCATCACAGGCGATTGCATGATTGACTATGTAACTTTGCAATCTCGGCCTAGAGTTTCGGTCCGTCATTTGCTCTATCAACGCGACATCGCGGCTTAGCTAACCTCACGTCAGAACTGAAAATCACCAGGGAATTATGGTATTAGCTATCCTTAGGCCACTCATCTACAAGCTTTGCCCGATGAAACCTGGTAGTCCATCCCAAATCCTTCTCAATATCATCCAAAAGCTTTAGAACCGCATCCTGCTCGTCTTTCTCATAAAACACCTGCCCCGCCACAAACAATGCCTGCACTGAATTTGCCCTCACGGGATCCGAGGGCTCCGCTAGGCTTACACCGCAAATCTCTCTTGCGTAATGATGTACTTCTTGTTGGATCTGTCGATAAGACTTCAATCGCGCAGAGACAGTGGAACGAATAAACGTTGATTCTTGTGGTTGGTTTACGAGGAGGAGGATCATGGCCATATGGTAGTTTTGCATTGTTGCGGCGCAGATCGGGAGTTCGTACCATATCTGGGTGAAACTGCCGAAGCAGGAACCTGAGGAGGGATATGGTGTTCGGGCATAAGGTTTGAATGTAGAGGGGAGACTGTCGTGCCATTTCTTGAATTCTTTCAGTAGCATCTTCCAGCGTTCCAGGAGGCGTTCTTGCGTGACGCCAATGGTTGGACGCTGACCCAGAGGGAGGGCGTAGTCAGAGGGATTTATGGCGTCGCCCGAGGTGAGGTGATTTGAGAGCTTGCCAATGAGCCAAGTTAGTTCATTACTCTTGGTGTCTTCTTCGATATCAGCTACGGTGCGGATATCCGCTGAGCATGGCGGACTGAAGGGCATGAGGGTTCCGTCTTCTGTGGTTGCGAGACCTGCATTCTGCCAAAGACGTACATCTTTGAGATCAAGACGGGTTTGCGTTTCGCTAATGACTGAAAACATCAGTAACATGGAAAATTAGATGATGCGATCGAGGCTTACAAGCGCAGAGAAGATCCTGACGTGCTAAACTCCAAAGAATAGGACCCTGGATAGCCGTGCGCGGTATGACCACTGGTGACGCAGGATGTGAAGCATCTTCCGCTGGGTTAAACAGAGGCAAAGCACTCAGATGAGCTCGCCAAGCCGTCCCCGGCGCATCCATTAGTTCGTAGATACAAAGGATAGCAACCGCAGCAAGCATATCTTCTTTATCGCTCAAGTTTTTCTCGTAGGCACAAAGGTCAACTGCATTCTTCAGATGGTGAATAGCTTCATCGTAGTGCTTTGCAGATTCATAGCGCCAGTCGTATCCTTGCCATCTAGAATCGATCATTGAATCAGGGCGACTCTTGTTCACACGATATAAGTGCTTAGCTGCGATCGCACACATGGATGACTTGAGCAATGGACTAGTCGCAGCTTTGACAGGGACTTTGCCCGAGAAGTAACATCCAGTGTCAAAGATGTCGAACCTGACAATGTTAGAGACCTCTATTTCAATGGAGAGGGAAACTGACCAGATACCTGGCCCTTCTTTGTAATGTTTTAGAAGATGAAGTGTTGCCAGTCTTGAGCGATGTGGATGTTCGCCAGTAATCGGAGCTTCTGGCTCGGCGTCCGGAGCATGTACTTGCCCTTCAACGACAAGAGAATCGTCGGCCCACAAGTCTAACTCGGGCCCAAGAGACTCAGAAGCCTGTTCTGCTTCTGCCGTATAAGATGTCTCCCTTATTTCATCAGGATAGTCAATCCTTATGCTATCCTGCTCCGCGTAAGGATCTTCAACATGGACGAAGTGAACTTAACAAACCTATGTTAGCGCTTAGAGATGCACTACAGACCAAGCACTTACGTTCGTCCGGAACATCAACCCAGACATGATCCGCCTCAAAAGCGTCACTGTTATCAATCGCATCAAAATCTTCAACGACCTCGCTTCGACTCCTCTTTCTAGCATAACTCTGAAACGGCCGAAACACCGATCTCTCGGAATAACTGCACGTTCTTGAACTTTTGTTACATGCTCCACAAGCCGGTTTTGCTTCATCACATTTGAGCTTTCTGCTTCTGCAAGTTTGGCTTGCTCGCCATCAGCACCTCGTTTCAACAGGATGGGGGGGGGAAACTTACCAGCCTGAAAAAGACCGCATTGTCGTCAAAGAGAGAAATTGATGGAAAGCGTTTGGGTGATCGAGCCGAGCGGTGTTTTATGAACAAGGTGCTTGATCCGATGGGGTTGCCACCATTGGATTGAGTCGTATGCGGAGACTAAGCCGAAGACCTGGCAAACGCTGACGGAAGAGGATATCAAGGCGAGGAGGGACGAGAATGTGGGGTAATGGGTGACGTCTCGGCAGTTTGGAGCCCTGGTTGATAAGCGGACCCGATTAGCGGAGCCGACTTGTATATGCAGTTGTTTGGGTTATTTATTGAGCTGAATGGCTTCTATCTTTGCTGGATTAAACAATACAAAGTGTACCTTTTTATCTCAGATATCAAAACCGCTGTTCTCTATTCTATCATCATGTCTTCTCAATCAGCCCCATTCTCCGTCTCTGGCAAGACTGCCATCGTCACAGGTGCTGGGTCAGGTAAACCTCCCGCAACAAATCATGTGAATACTGTACTCACAGCTCCCAGGAATCAACTATGAGTTTGCTCAGATCTTGCTCGGAAAAAACTGCAACGTGGTCATAGCAGACCTTTCACTCAGACCAGAGGCCGAAGCTCTAGTCTCAAAGTACAAAGACTCCTCTCCCCGAGCAGTCTTTGTCAAAACAGATGTCACATCCTGGAAAGATCTAGCTAATGCACTCAAAACTGCTGTCAAAGAGTTTGGCGACTTTGACATCGTTTGTCCTGGCGCCGGTGTCTACGAGCCTCATTTTTCCAACTTCTGGCATCCCCCGGGCTCCGCAGAATCTAAAGACCCTCTTGACGGTGATCATTATAAGCTACTGGATATCAATCTCACGCATCCTATTCGTGCTACGCAACTTGCCATCTCACAATGGCTTCACGGCTCCCCCAAGAAAGTGTCACCTGAGAACCCCAAACGTGTGATCCATATTTCTTCTATCGCAGCTCAAAGCCCCGCACTCAGAAGCCCCATGTATGGAGCGAGCAAGTTCGGCATCACGGGCTTTGTACGATGTCTTGCAGAAGTTGAAAAGATTGGCGTTCGCGTCAATGCCGTTGCACCTGGTTTAGTGCGCACTCCGCTGTGGACTGAACATCCTGAGAAGCTGAAGTATGTGGATGAGGGGCAGGATGAGTGGGTTACACCTCAAGAAGTTGCCGAGGCCATGCTTCTCTGTGTGGAGAGTGACAAGTACCCTGGTGGAACGGTGCTTGAGGTTGGAAAGAACAACACTCGTTGTGTGCAGCTATTTAATGATCCTGGACCTGATACGAGTGGTCAGTCGAAGGGAGTTTCTATTAGTAACACTGAGGAGGCGGATAAGAGTATTTGGGAATGGCTTGGTGATAAGTCAATTTGGGGTTCAACTCTGTAAGCATTTTAGTTAGTTTCTGTAATTCGAGAACCAGTCTTTACCTCAGATCATATCTCTCCCTCGGTTGGTGCAGTTCGTATAGTAGCTCCGCCATGCATCAAGCCTGCTATCATGAGCTGCACTCGTGAAAGTGCCACACACTAGTCCTCAATGCATACGCGGGTTACTTATTTAGGTAACCGACGATAGTCAAATGACCCTGATGTCTGTGTTGTCCTTGGCTCAACCAGTCACTATGCCTTCCCCTCTTCTAGTTGCACGCCACTTTAATTCCTTACAGCGAGGTGCAGCTACATAAACCCCACGCAAATACGACCCCCGCTTGTTGTTTACTTGTTTATGTAATTTTATCGTTGCCTAATGTACCGAATGTCGAGGAATCGTCGAGCTCGGCTTGATGTCCGTGTTTTTGGCTCGTAAATGGCTTGATGTCCACATTTCGCCTTGACTACCGTTTTGGGTTGTGATGATGCCATCAACGGAAGGACTGCGGCTGTGAAAGCAAAGAAAGAGGATGCATGAATTAAAAGACGCGGTGATTTCGATTGACGTATGTTCTTGTGCTTTTCAGGCCGCAATAAAATTATATATCCATCAATCCCAATGCCCAGACCTGAATTCCTCATTCAACATTGCCATCCTGCCATTGGATTATCGAAAACAGCTGCATTCGTTTTATCTTGTCTTCAGTAAATGTTAATATGGATCAAACAGACGTCCTCATCATTGGTGCCGGGATGTCGGGTATAGGCCTCGGTGTCCAATTGATCCGAAAGTTCGGCACCAGAAACTTCGAGATTATCGAAAAAGACTCTGCAATGGCCGGAACGTGGCGAGTCAATAGCTATCCGGGCTGTGGATGCGATGTATGTATCAAACAGTGCAGAAGGACTCCGTCTGATCTCTCTTACAGGTTCCATCTCATTTCTATTCATACTCCTTCGCCCTCAACCCCAACTGGTCCCAAGCATATGCTATGCAACCTGAGATCCAAACCTACTTCAATGACGTTGCCAAGAAATACGATATTGGAAGACACGTTAGGTTCAACTCCGTTGTTGAGTCTGCCCGCTGGGACGAGACTACTGGAACTTGGGAAACAACCATTCGAGATACCAAAACATCGGAAGTCATGACTGTTCGTTCGAAGGTCCTCATCTCGGCTGTCGGTGTCCTATCCATTCCTAAAGAATGTGATATTCCGGGTACTTCAGACTTTGAAGGGCGAATATTTCATACGGCTAAATGGGATCATTCATTTGATTGGAAAGACAAAGAAGTAGTCATCGTTGGTAGGCTTGTCCTAGCAGGCACTGACATCAGTTACTGATTGGAATAGGAAACGGTTGCAGTGCAACTCAGATTCTCCCTGTCATAAGCTCGGGAGATGCTGCTGTGAAGAAAGCAACCCAGTTCGCAAGACAAGCGCACTGGCTTGCAGAACGTCCCAACCCAACCTACTCGACCACTTTTATATGGGCTATGAGATGGTTCCCCCTTGCAATGCGCTTGTATCGTGCATGGCTATACCACCTGAAGGAACGAGACTTTGCAGGCTTCAGAGTTGTTGAAGGCCTTCAGATGAGGAATCAATGGGCCAGAGATACTACTGACTATATCCGAAGGACGGCACCGGCCAAGTACCTGGACTTTTTGGTCCCAAAGACTGAGGTTGGCTGCAAGAGAAGGGTCAATGACACGGATTACCTCGCTTGTTTACACCAGGATAACGTTGAGCTTGTATATAGCGATCCGGTCCAGAAAATTGAAGCGAAAGGCATTCGGACATCTTCTGGAAGGTTGGTAACTGCCGATGCCATTGTACTTGCGCAAGGCTTTGAGACTCAGAAGCCACTATTCCCCATGAAGATATTCGGAAAGGATGGGGTCAGCATTAACGAGCATGTAAGTATTCTCCCCACCACTTCCCATGAGTTCTGGTCTACAACTCGCTAACAGTGGACAGTGGAATCAAGTCAGTGAAGGTGCGGCGTCATCCTACTTCGGAACATGCCTTTCGGAATTCCCCAATTTCTTCATCATGATGGGCCCAAACACTCTAAGTGGTCATCTATCAGTTATCTATACCACAGAATGCCAGATCAACTACACAATGAGAGTTCTTAGACCAATTCTCACTGGAAAAGCAGACATTGTTGAGGTCACTCCCGAAGCTGAGAAGAAGGATATAGACAATGTCCAAGAGAAAGCCAAACGCCTTGTTTGGGCGACAGGGTGCACATCATGGTTTATTGATGAGAAAACGAACAGGAACACAATCATGTTCCCGGATTGGCAGTTCAAGTTCTGGTTGCGAAGTGTCTTTGTGGCATGGAATGATTTGGAGTATCGAAGTGTCAGCACTAACGAGCCCGTTAAGATGTCACGAGTCAGCTCGTCGCTTCTTGCCGTGGCGGGTTTAGTAGGTTTGGGGTCATTTTGCCTCCATATCTTGAAGTCATAGACGTGCACTCGAAGACCAAAGGCTGAGTAGAAGATGTTCGAAGAGAGGCTTTACCGACCGAGACATATTTGAGAGAGTAATTCATTCATTCTTGATGTTTAACTTGCTATATAACCATGCAAAAACCCACGATATGCCAAAATGCTAAACACTCATCCAATTTTAACTTTACACTACCCCAATCATTACATCATCCATCTAAAGACGAGGAATCGTCTTGGTAGCGCAGCAAGAAGAGGGAGCCTCCTCCTCCTTCTTACCGAAAGCATCCTTGGATGCAGCATCGACGCAGAGAGCCGAAGGGGGAACCCAAAGACCAGGATTCTTCTGGTAGAAATTTGAGGCGCGAAGCATGACGCTGACGGGCTCAGCGGGCATCACGGGGAAGTCCTCAGTGCGGGGGAAGTGGGTGAGACCGAACTGGATATAGCAGACGATATCAGTGTTCTCAATAGGCTCATCACGGGCTACCCAGTCGAGAATTGTGCTGTTGTGAGGATGGTTCTCGACACCGGTGGACTGGCAGACGTAGTCACCAGCAGGGAAGATCTCGTAGTCCTTGTAAGGAGTAACCCAGAGACTCTTGCGAGCAAAGGCAGCGCGGCTATGCACAACACTGCCGGGCTTGGCGAGGAGACCGGGGCAGTTGTTGTTGAGGATCTTGTAAGCGACGGGCTTCTTAGCTGATGGGTTGATGCTGTTGGGGTTGGTGATGGCCCATGATCGACTTGTCTCGTGGCAGTAGTTCACAGCAGCCTCCTTGGCTGTTCGGAGAGGAGTGTTCTTGCAGTAGAAACCGTTGCCGTAGGGGTTCTCGGGAGATCCAACCTCTGCCTCTGAGGGTAGAGCGTCGTTCTGAACGATGGAGTTGTTGGGTCCGTCGATCTCGGGGTCAACACGGAGGGAGAAGATGTGCTGGTGGTTGTGAGCGTTGATGGTGGGCGCGACTTCGGTTCCGTAGGGAGCGGCTGTCTCGCTGGGGTGCATGCAGTACGTGTTGAGCATGCCGGTCAGCTTGATCTCAAGCTTGTAGGTACCGTCGAGGGTGAAGGTATGGTAGAAGCCGTACTCGTAGTTGGCGGCGGTGATGATTTGAGAGATGATGAGCTTGCGATCACGGGCGGAGATGACGGTGCCGTCACGGTAATCGGTGTGCTTGTACAGAAGACCGTTGTCTTCCTCGTGAATGCAGATGGCGTTCTTGATGACAGCGGGATCACCCTCGCCAGTAGCCATGACGGCATCGAGGTAGTGGATGGCGCCCTTGCAATCACATCCCAGCTTCAGAGAGTTGGTCATGAGACCAGTGCCATACTCACCGACGTCGAAAGCGTGCTTCTTGTGGTGAGGGGGGTCGGGGTTACCGTAGGGAACGACCATCTCGACGACACTGATACGGTTGAAGAGAGTGCGCTCACGGTGCTCATGCTGATCCTCCATGCGAACATCAGACAGAACAATACCTTCGCGGTAGTTGAATCCGATGTGCATCTTGTAGCCAGCCCAAGAAATCTCATTTCCTCGCATGCGGAAAGAAACGCCCTGGGGCTGGGTGATGTTGATGGGCTTGAGAGTGCCATCAATGTAGTTCTCGCCGATAAACTCGGGCATGTAGTTGTGCGAGGTGAGAGGAACCTTTGTTCGCTCACCGTTGACGTAGCGGATGTCAACAGTGAGGACCTCCTCCTTCTCAGTATCGACCACGACGGAGAAGTCGAGCGGGTGCGCATACTGGTTATCGTTGGGCGAAGCGCGGTAATACACCAGACCCTGCTGGAGACGGCGCTCGTAGCCCCAACGCTGATCAACGCCAATCGCCCAAGCATCGATGTAGATCTTGGACATGTCGTCGATGCCAACGTCCTTGCAGGCCTGGATGACACGAGGGTCGGCGCGAGCAACGCGCTCGCAGACATCAAGATCCTCGAGAGTCAGAGTAGGACCAACCTCGGAAACGTCCTTCCAGAGCTCGACCTTGCCGTCGGCGATGTTGGCGACGACCTCGGAGACTTGACCATTGCCCTTCTCGATGACGATGGCGAAAGCGCGACGAGAAGGTCGAGGACCAGTTCGGGCGCGGAAAGCAGCATATTCTGCCTTGAGAGGCTCACGGAGAGTGAGACAGTTGAACTTTAGAGACTTGGGCTTGGCATAATCACGGATGATCTTTGCGGCAGCGCGGATCTCATCAATCGATAGCGGATCTGCAATTGTTAGGTGGGGTTGCGACTGGGGAGCTCAATTGAGAGAGAAAACATACCGAGAGGATGTAAATGTTGAGAATTTGAGAGGTCGGGAGCGGCGTCGTTGGGCTCTTCCCGAAAGATGGTGTAGCCGGCGATGGATGAGGTGTCTGCAATCATGATGAACGTTGTCTGGGCTGAGCGACTGTGCCATACGGTGGATGATCAAGTAACTGTATAAGTGTCCAAGGTGTTGACCTGGAGGGGACGAAGTTGAAGAGGAACTGTAGCTTAGTTGGTAGTTTACTATAGAGAGAAAAGGAAAAAGAAGATATTGTCAAGAGGATACAGAGCTTCTTATAGAGAAAAGTTAAAGAAAAGAAAAGCAAGGCGGATTACAAGAGACACGGCATCCATGGCATCCACCGTGTGGCGCCCGCCCCGATTGACCTGACAGACACCGCTCCGCTGCATCTCCACTGAGCGGGAATCCGCTGAGACCCTTTGTGTGGTGCAAGACATGACCTACAGAAGCAAAGATGCTGACTATGGTTGCAGCTACAGTGGACACACAAGCGAGATCTAGATTTCGGCAAGGGTATCTCTACCGAAAACTGCTACAGAATTGCATTCTCTTGATCCTGGGGAACAGCTATCGCTCTCTGTCATGCCAAGCCATCTCCGGCAGTTCGACGCGCCGCCCAAAAACTCTCTGATCTCCTCGAAACGGGCATAGCAGTGAACGTTTTCTTACAGGTCCACAAATTACTCTATCTGTCTGCTATCTAGCAGTAAAACGGTTGGGAGATCGCAGAGCAAAACACGAGGCTCAATCATCTGACCCCAGCGATCAAATGCTCCCCCTCATCTAGACTTCTAACCGCTTTCAGCATCTGATTCTCAGCTTTGCACCCATGCCCTGCGCTAAACCGCTTACAGGTAACGTTTTGCAGTTTTGCCCAGCGGCCGATAAGAATGTCGTCTCCCCCGAGATAACCGAACAGAACAGGTGATGCTGTTCTTCATCCCCCTTGATTACGTTTCTCTTGGGCTGTTACCGGCCCGGTCGAAAAAGCAACGCGTTATTCCCCACGGGGAAGTCATCGCACAAGACGCTGCAATTCATCACGTAATGGAAATCTCGTCGTCCTCTCTCCTGATGCGATGCATCGCTGTTCCCCATGGGGTACCATCGCGTTTCCCCGCAAACCGCCTGGCCAAGCCATTGGAATGATCGCTAAACTTCCCGGGTCGTCCTGTCAGAATGTCGACGGCGTTGTCCTGTTTGCATCACTGGGCTTAACTCACAGGTATTTGGCAGACGCCGTCGTCGCTGAAAGGGCGTTAGTAGGGCAGTATGACTGGGGCTCGAGATAACAGTGCCCCCCCTCCCCGAAAAGAGCCTTATCTCTGTGCTACTAACCCCAATGCGCGCTTTTTTGGCCTCTGCCAGGTTTTTCGTTCAGCGCTGAAGCATCCCTACAATCAGCCACCACCACCACAATCTCTGTACTCCATACAGTACTATCATTGCCTGTAGAGCGACCCTGACTTGTCACACGATAACCTTAGTTACCTTGATACCAAGCACCTACCAATTCGAATTCCGTGTGTGGCCTTCGTAATGTTAAAAGTCTCCTTACCAAAAAGACGTTGGTCCGTTCCCCGTAGCAAATTGGATATAAGCTTGCCACGCGCATTTGCTTTTTTACTTCCCATTTCATACAACACATTGCAATTTGATCTCTCTCTGAGTCATATCGCATTCTCGCTAAGGCTGCCCGTCGCCTTTCCCCCCCTCTCCCCTCTTCTACCCCTTTACGTCATTTATTCTTTCTCTCGACGAGGTCATCGTCAGACGCGGCCATGACCAACGACGTCGAGACAAACTCTGCGCTCAAGCGCTCAGATACCACCAACCAAGCCATCCGCGATGCAGAAGATCTCGCAAACTTTGGCCATGACCAGAGTCTCACGCGAAAATTCAGCATGTGGAGCATGTTTGCCCTGGCCTTCTCGGTCCTGGGTACGTGGTCCACGTTCGCGCAGGGCATCGACAGCGGCTTGACCAGCGGAGGCCCAATCGCCATCCTCTGGGGCCTGGTCCTCGTGTTTGTCTGCAATATCTGCGTTGCTGTGTCGCTGGGTGAGATGTGTAGTAGTATGCCCACGGCGCTCGGTCAGGCGTACTGGATCTCGCGATTGTGGCCGACAAAGGCTGGGCGGTTCTGCTCGTATCTTTGTGCGTGGATTAACATGACCGGTTGGATCACTTTGTCCGCGTCGCAGATTGCTTTCATGGGCGAGTTTATGCTCAAGATGAAGGTTCTCTTCCAGCCGGACTGGGCTGGTGCGGATAAGGGATGGGTTCTATTCCTCGTCTACGTCGGTGTTACTCTAGCTATGACTCTATTCAACGTCGTGGCTTGTCGAAAGGACATCGTTCTTCCCTGGTTCAACAACTTCGTTGGTGTTTCCTTCGCCAGTCTCTTCTTCATCATCAGCTTGGCCATGCTCATCTCCGTCGGAACCAAGGATAACCTTCATTACCAGCCTGCCAGCTTCGTCTTTGGACAGTGGATCAACCAGACTGGCTGGCCCGATGGTGTTACCTGGTTCTTGGGCCTTATTCAAGCTGCCTACGGTCTTACGGCCTTCGATGCTGCCATCCACTTGGTCGAAGAAATTCCCTCACCACGAAAGAACATTCCCCGCGTTATCTGGCTCTCGGTTACTATCGGCGCCATCACTGGTTTCATCTTCATGGTCGTCTGTCTCTTCTGCATCGTGGATATGAGCATCGTCACTGATCCTACGACCGGTCTTGCTTTCATGGATCTCCTCAAGCAGACTGTCGGTCTTCAGGGCGGAACTGTCCTTCTGACACTGTTCATCGTGAACGGTATCGGACAGGGTATTGGAATCGTTACGACCGCTTCGCGTTTGACTTGGGGTTTTGCTCGAGACGGTGGTCTTCCTTGGAGTGGCTACTTTGCAAAGGTCGACGATTTCTGGAGGGTTCCTGTTCGTGCACTTTGGCTTCAGGGCGGTGTAATGGCTCTCATCGGAGTTCTCTACACTTTCGCCTCAACAGTCTTGGAAGCTATCCTAAGCGTCAGCACAATCGCGCTCACAGTATCCTACGGCATGCCCATTCTTTGTCTCCTACTCGTCGGCCGAGACAAGCTCCCACCGGGAGAATTCTCCCTCGGTCGATTTGGTTCGGTCATCAACTGGGTCAGCGTCGTCTACTGTGCCGTCACCACTGTTTTCTTCTTTTTCCCAGGCGCACCGAACCCATCGGTTTCAGACATGAACTACGCCATTGCTGTGTTCGGCATCATGCTTGTCATCACGCTCGTGTTCTGGGTCGTCAAAGGACGTATCACTTATCTGGAGACCGAAGAGGCGCAGGGAAACATCATCTATGCGCAGCGCGCGGAGCGGGCTAACTATGTCGATGTCGATGTCCGAACCAAGACGGATACGGAAGCTCGTCGAGCTTCTCAGACCGGAGGGCCTAGTGCTTCCTGATTGGTTGGGAGGACCGGCATTGCGAGACTTGGTGTGAAGATGGAACAGACACGCGTAGTTAAAGTTGAAGTTTAGAATCAATGAAAGATTGGCACTTGCGCATGGGAAAACCCGTTCTATTTAATTGCACTGTATCTTTGGTCTATCTTATTACCATAATCGGTATAGTCCATCTCAAGTGACAGAAAACGTTGATTTAGGAAGCATATTTGCATTTTTCAGAGCAAATCATACGAGATGTCGGTCATATCACCCCTGGATCATGCACCAAGGGTCCCATGGCACGGCAAACGATCAACCGCTTGCAACTCCAGTAGCTGAATGCATTTCCTTACCCCGATTCTGCTTAAATCGCTTTGCAAAACGACTGCCCGATATGGAAGCGAGAAACATCTCCTTATCGGGTCCAGGGTATCCTGCCCGGATATCCACACCGGCCCGGAGGACACTATACCGAGAATGGGCAATACTTTTCAACTTTTTGACCTGGGGAATCGGAACCCCACGTTGATAGCCTCCGTTGCTATACGGCACTGATATCGAGTGACGCTGGTGAATGACTATAGGTATACAAGGATAGCTTCTCCTCAGCTGATTTCCCCAGATATCTTCTGTAGAATCGAATCATCATACATCCAAAATGAGTCTAGACGTTCAACTTACTGCCCCCAATGGGCGAACCTACAAGCAGCCTACTGGTCTGTTCATCAACAACGAATTTGTTCCATCCTCAAGCGGCAAAAAAATCACTTCAATAAACCCAACGTAAGACCAAGAACCCACTGCAAAGATAATCACCACTGAAAATAGCAGAAACGAGCAGGAAATCACCTCCGTCTACGCCGCATCAGCCGAAGATGTCGACAAAGCTGTCCGCGCCGCTCGTCGCGCCCTTCGCAATCCCGCCTGGCGAGATCTCCCAGCTACAGAGCGCGGCAAGCTCATGAACCGACTTGCCGAGCTCGTTGAGGAGAACCGAGATATTCTCGCTACGATCGAAACATGGGATAACGGAAAGCCTTACTCTGTCTCGTTCAATGAGGACATGACTGAGGTGGCCGAGACGTTAAGATACTATGCTGGCTTTGCGGACAAGGTCTTTGGACAGGTTATTGAGACTACTGGTGATAAGTTTGGATACACTATCCGTGAACCTATTGGTGTCTGCGGACAGATTATCCCGTAAGTGCATCTAATGAGTAGCTTAGAGGCCTTCTTGACTAAAAGCTTTGACAGATGGAACTATCCCCTTGCTATGGCAGCTTGGAAGCTCGGCCCTGCCCTCGCCTGCGGTAACGCTGTAGTCCTCAAGCCCGCCGAGCAAACACCCCTCTCAATCCTCTACTTCGCCAACCTTGTTGTCAAAGCCGGCTTTCCCCCCGGTGTCGTCAACATCGTCAATGGTCTCGGAACCGTTGCCGGCGCAGCCCTCGCCTCTCACATGGACGTCGATAAGATTGCCTTCACTGGCTCTACCCCAACAGCCAAGACCATCATGAAGATGGCTAGCAGTAACCTGAAGAATATTACTTTGGAGACTGGCGGCAAGAGTCCCCTTATCGTCTTCGATGATGCTGATATCGATTTGGCTGTTTATTGGGCCCATGCTGGTATCATGTCAAACCAAGGTCAAATCTGCACTGCCACAAGTCGCATTCTCGTTCAAGATGGTATCTACGATAAGTTCCTCGCTGCTTTCAGAGCGCAAGTCAAGAACATCTCCAAGGTCGGTGATCCCTTTGAGGAGAAGACCTTCCAAGGCCCTCAAGTCACAAAGGCTCAATACGACCGTATCCTCTCTTTCGTCGAAGTCGGCAAGAAAGAAGGTGCCAAACTTGAACTCGGTGGCCAACCATTCAAGAAGGTCGGCGATGGTAAGGGCTACTTCATCGAGCCTACAGTCTTCACTGGCGTTTCTCCCAAGATGCGGGTTTTCCAGGAAGAAGTTTTCGGACCGTTTGTGGTGGTTAGCAAGTTTAGCTCTGAAGAAGAAGCTATCAGCTTAGCCAACGATACTCAGTATGGTCTCGGCAGTGCCTTGTTCACTACCAACTTGACGAGGGCGCATCAGGTAGCGAAGAGGATTGAAGCTGGTATGGTTTGGATCAATTCAAGTAATGATAGCGACTGGAGGATTCCATTTGGTGGAGTGAAGCAGAGCGGTATTGGACGGGAGTTGGGAGAGGCTGGTCTCGCGGCTTATTCGAATATCAAAGCTGTGCATGTTAACATTGCGGCAAAGTTGTAAGGCAGATCGATTGAGAAGATAGTTTATTTGTACGAGAAAGGCCATAGAGAAAGATAATTTGAAGATCATCCAGCCAATTTCTTGAAGACATCAACGGGAACACCCCGACGTATACTCCAAATCGTGTCATGGTCCGCTGCCTCGATGGTCTTCGTGTTGTAGGTAATGACCTTCTCAACCTCTTCTCCTTTGAAGCAACTGTCCAACCATTTCGGACCATCCGTCCCCGGCGCTCCAATCATAGAATCCTCCTCAGCGTAGTAGACATCCACGGTCAATTTCTTTCCCGCTCCCTTAAGTGCTTGCACCAACTTGGGCACCAAATCGTCATAGTCAAGCCAGTCGCCCCATCCTGGTACGCCATCTGTCTTCTGCATCAAGAAAACCGACTCGTCACCAAAACCACGGATGCTCTCTGCGTGCACCAATTTGAACAAGAATGGCTCTAAGGATTCTTCGAAAAGAGCGTCGGCCTTGGTCTCCTCAGCGCCTCCTTCGACATTCTTCTTCTTGGTTAATCCAAACATTTGGCTCATGCCAGCGGATGTCGCAACAACTGGACCGAGAGTGCCGTTCACGAAGCCAATCAACTTGTCTGCTTGTGCGAGCATGCTAGCGGGCAGTGATTGGGTTACAGACATGGACAGAAGATGTGAGTGAGATGGGAGAATCCAGGGAGCTCCGATGGCGAGGTAGGGTCGCTCTGGGTGGAGGATCTCTGGGTGATGCATGAGCATGTCAAAAGCGTAGACGGTTCCTCCGCTGTGACAAGCGAGAGAAACGTGCTTGATTCCAAGATGCTTGAGTAGAGCAAGAGTCATTTCTGCGAAGATCAGTTACATGTTTGTTCCGCCCCGGTGAGAGGTGACTTACTTCGACACATGGCTGGTCTCTTCTCCAGCTTGACTGGATCCGTCCCACCAAAACCAGGCCGATCCATGACGACGATGCGAACACGATACTTCTTGGCCAACTCATCTTTCGCGCAGTGAAAAATCCTCGATGCACATAATGGCGCAAAGAAGAGTAGCACATTCTCATCAGCGGCGTTGTGATAGCCGTAGTCGGAGTATTTCACCTGGAGATCGCCGTGATCAACCCATGGATCGGCCGGAAGCTTGAAGGTTTGGGAGAAGCGGGGGTCTTTGAGAAAAGCCTCAGGTTCTTTGACTTCTGCTGCAGCTGCCATTTCTACTTGAACCGTATGCAGCGTCTTTCTTCGATTGAGGGTTTCTTGGCAGGTTGAGAATAAAGATTGAGTGAGGAGTGAGTGATACGAGACATGGACCAACGCATCACGTGTAACCTTGAAGGCCTGTCACAGGCTGAATTTGGCGGCGGATAAGAGGGGTAAGAGCAACATCAATTGATAACAATTTATTTGGATCGATATGAAGGATTGAAGGATTAGTCTGTAAACCAACGTCCTTCTCACATCATTTCTAGCCATCTCAGCATATTCTGTCTGCCCGAATTCTCCAAGTCTTTTTTCCAGCGTTGCTTTGCCTTTCGGTTCAATAATTCCGTCGGGGATTCTTGACTTGCCAAAACCTCGAGCATCTCATGGTTACCCTGTTCCATGGCGATTCCCATCGCTTTTCGAACGTTCTTGCGCTTCCTATGCGCTCCAGCCATGACCAAGAGTTTCACCATCTCTAGATTTCCTCTTCCGGCAGCAACCGGCAGAGCTACATCTACCGTCCTTTCGCCATTAATTATATCGGCAATGACATTTTGCTCTTCGCCTTCCAAATCCTCAATAGTTCTCGTTGGACCTAATGAGTAGTCCAGTTCTACGAGTCTTCGAACGATGGGCAGACAATCATCCAACACAGCGCGTTGCAGCCTTCTCAAGCCCCAAGATGCCAGAGTGTCAGCCCTAGAGGAGAGACCTTTTGTCCACCAGACACCTTCATCCTCAGTGTAACCTTCCAATATAGCATCGTAAACCAAGTTGAAAACCCCGAGATTGGTCGTTGTCTCTAGCATTTTGCTCAACTTGATACCAGCAAGCGATCTTGAAGACAGACCAGTTCGTCCGTTCATCCATATCATATCCGCGATAGACGGTGCTAGAATTTGGTATCTCGTGGGAGGCCGGCCTGTCTCGATTACGACGCGTAGAAAGTCGATTTGACCCGGAAGAGCGACTTCGGTGATTATGTCCTTCCGGTACACATCAAGTTCGCGTTCTCTGCTGGAAACACTCTTCAACAGGAGGGTAACGCATTCTATCTTGTTCAACTGCACAGCAAGCTTGACTGGGTTCGCAAGCCTGATGAGAGACTTTCCACATTTTGGCGGCAAGAGGCCAAGTTCATCGTCTAATATGCGGCCAGCTTGAGGAATGGGTGTCTGGAACGATGATAATGCTGTAAGTTGTCCATCTGCTGTTGACAGCGCCTTAAGGTGGGAGGGACAGAGGATCAGATCCTCATTAGAAAGTGTATTTTCCAGAAGAGTCTTATCGCTCAGATGTACAGCCATTGCTGCTAGAGCGTCCCGAAAAACTGCACAAGATTCATCCAACTTAAGTGCTGTCGCATCGAATGCTGACGATCCATTCTTGATGTAGAAATCAGGATGAGAGTAGATGTATCCGTGCTTGACCGCTACTTCACAGACGATGCGTACTGTATCCTCCAACTCTATCTGCGAAGACTTTTGCTGTATGTGTTGATAGAGACATTCTGAGACTTTTAACAACAGAACATGATCTTGGGTTGGCGGTTTTGTCCTGATTCTGCCCAATGTCCTGGCTGTCAGGAACATGACCCAGAAATCGTCGCTAGGGACCACTGATGACCTGGAAGTGATTACCGCTTCCCCAGAGAGCTTATCGTCTTCAGATTGCTCTTGATTGCCTTTTGGAAGTGATGGAGACACTGGCCTGTCCAGATCTGGCGTCTCAGGTTCAGAGTTGGTGTCGCCATCGTCGGATACGTTCTCTAGAAGAGGTGGATACGATGAACGGTGATCATCATCTACCGTGTGGTAGAATATGGTTTGTTTACGCACAGGGTCCCAGTATCCAACATCATCCAGCATGTCAGACTCGAGAATGGCTTCCATTGTCATGAGGTTGAAGGCTTTGCTGACGCGGCATAATGCCAGCATTTCGGCGAGAGAAAGCGATGCCGTGCATTGCTCGATGATATGAAGCCATATCTCTACTGGAAAGCAGGTCGGTAGATACTCCTGATCTTTCATGGTTCATTGATCTAAATTGAGCTGATGTAGTTCGTATGAGATTGTCAAGTTGATGAGTAGCCAAGAGTCATCAACGATAATGCTGACAGTGCATTTACTGCACAGCCACGGTGAAGGGCCCACTGAAATGCAGCGCTGTACGGCGAGGGGACCTTGACCCCAAGCGATAAAATTACTCAGGTAAGCCTAGCCTAAGTTCAGGGGCTCTTTGCTGAGCTTATTTTGGCAACCTCTTTCCTAGCCTTGAGTTTTCTTGCTCTCTGAGGCATCGGTACAGCTTCTTCTGAATCGCTTACAAGGACAAGAATCGTTGCGGTAATTGAGGATATTTGGAAACGATATTGGACGAGCCGGAGGAGGTTTCGAATCATCAAGATGATTGCCGATGATTCTCGCATGGGCGACTCATCCTCTGGAGCTCTGGTGGGCTTGTTTCCCCCACGTTTTGTCTTTTGATTTTGGTGGCGTTTCAAGAGCGATGCTGATTCGTAAGAACAAGAAAGGGGCAGGCGGCAAGGCATTATTGATGCCTGAGAGGCTTTTGGCTTCACTTTGTGTCAATATCATCGCAATCGTGCAAAGACTTCATTAGCCTATCTCGAATTTAGCAATTTCATACTCCTACTATAAGTTCAGTCACAATGGAATGCCTCAAACTGAGCCTCGAATCCGTTGCCTCACTTCATGCCATGAATGAGGCTGAGCTGCGTGCTCTCATAGGAGAGGGAAATTCATCCGACACTGACAGTGAGGAGGGCTTGAGAATTCGCATCTATGCAAGCTATCTTTTGTTCGAAATGTGCAGCTTTGACAACGTTCTGGAAGAAGCTATCCTTTTGACTAAAAGAAAGATCGTCGCTTCACTTCCGGATAAACGGGCTCTCAATGAGTGGCTTGATATTCTCACGGCGCTTTTGGTGATGTTACACCACTCCCAGCAGATAACTGGACAAATCGCTCAGGCGTAAGTTACTCTACTGTTCATTCATAACATATATGCGGATCCAAAAGATTGCTAACATCTTGGTATCTAGGTCCAGACGTGACGCCATGCTCAATGATATTGATCTTCGAATGGGACTCCTCAAGAACCAAGCAGCCGTATCGATGATGAGATTCGAGCAGAGCCACATCATGGATGATTTGAATCTGGCAATCGTTGTAGTGGAACACTTGATACCGGTAGCAGATCTTAGCAAGTCTTCAAGGTTGCAGAACAACCTTGGTGTTATGCTTCACAAGCGATATCAGAGAACTGAAACGATAGAGGATCTGAGCCGAGCTATTGACGCACTGAAAACCGCTATCAGTCTTACCCCAGACAATAGTCCGGATCTTGCTGAACGTTTCAACAGTCTTGGACTCTGGCTCAGTGCTAGATTTGAAAGGTCAGAGATGGTTGAAGATCTGGACTATGCCATCGAGGCCTCAAAACAAGCCGTGGTATTGACGCCTGAGGGTCACCAGCACTATGCTGGATATCTCAATAACCTTGCCAACAGCCATGGCAAGCGGTTCCAGCGAACAAGCACAATCGACGACATTAACGGTGCAATCGAGGCGTCATCAAGAGCGGTCAAGTCGACGTCACAAAAACACCCTGGCTTCTTGAATAGTCTTGGTGTATGGCTTTGTGCGCGGTTTGAAACAGCTCGAGAACTCATAGACCTGGATCATTCTATCGAAGCAGCACGTCTTGCAGTAGCTTTCACGTCCCCGAGCCATCCTGACCACTCTGTGTTCTTGGATACCCTTGGAACCAGCCTCAGCAGGAAATTCGAGAGAACCGATTCAGTTAAGGATCTAAACGAAGCGTTGAGTATCTTCACTCAATGCCTAGAGGTAACGCCTCGCCATGCACCAGATTTTGCATCTACCTTGAACAATCTGGGGATCTGTCACGGTATGAGATTTGAAAGGATGGGCTCAATCGCAGATCTGGACCATGCCATTGAGAGAACGCACCAATCTGTAGCCACCACTCCTCGCGGCCATCCAAAACTACCAAACAGGCTGAACAGTCTTGGGAATCAACTCAGGGCGCGTTTTCAAAGGGCAGGAGCGATGCAAGATTTGGAACACGCTATTGATGCTGCAGAGAAGGTCATCAAAATCGCAACCAAGATTCACCCTCATTATTCTACGTATCTGAGTAGCTTGGCAAATAAGTTAAGCCTGCGTTTCGAACGAACAGGTGAAATCCACAATCTTGATCGTGCTATCGAACTGATTGAGGAAGCCATCCAAGACCCTCTAGTGTCTCACGATAGCCTCGCTGCCTACTACAACAACCTTGGATCATCACTTCGCACGCGCTACGAGGAAGTTGGAAGAGAAAGTGATATTGCCCGAGCTATCGAAGCTTGCAACAAAGCCGTTGATCTAACAGCGGAAGATCACCCTGATGTCTACTCCTACCTCAATAATCTCGGGAATACGTTTGGTAGCCGCTTCAACAAGACGGATTCCCTGGATGATCTCGATCGCTGTATCGAAAATATCACCAAAGCAGTGGAAGCAATTTCCCAAGACCATCCCGATCGTTCAGTAATGATAAATAATCTGGGAAACTGGCTTGATAAGCGATTCCAGGTTACCAAAGTTGCCGGTGATCGGGACAGTCAAATCCATTGGTTCCTTGAGGCATGGAACTCCAAAACAGGCGCTCCATCTCAAAGAATACGAGCAGCTGGTTCTGCTGCTTACGTCTACATACAACGAGAGGAGTGGGAGAAGGCTAGTACACTGCTGCGTGAGGCCGTGTTTCTTCTCCCGAAAGTCAGTCCACGGTTTCTATCTCATACAGACAAGCAGAGCTTGCTTTCGAGTCTGTCTGGTTTGACATCTATGGCCGCCGCTGCCTCCCTTAGTGCCAACAAAGGGCCTTACGAGGCCCTCCGCCTCTTGGAGCTGGGGAGAGGTTTAATCTCAGGTTTTGTCATAGATATTCGCACAGATACCTCGGAGCTCTCATTGGAGTACCCAGACTTGGCGAAGAAGTTTGATCGTCTTGGCGATGAAATGGGTCATTTGCAAAGCGGAATTGAGGTATCGACGAAAGAAGATGACCTGGAAACTTGGCAACGGAAACAAGAAAAGCTTCGGAAAGCTGATGAGGAATTCGACAAGCTTCTTGGAGAGGTCCGAGGAAGAAACGGATTCGAGACCTTTCTTCTCCCGCCTACCGAGGCAGAACTGCTGGCAGCGGCTACTCCAGAACCTATTGTCGTTATCAATGTAAGCTTCTACAGATGTGATGCATTCATCATCGAGAGTACTGGAATCAGAACCATTGAGTTACCTGATCTGTCACAAAGAAGGCTCCGCGCATGGGCGAGTTTCCCGTCAGCCAGATCTGAGCTTGCATCTCGGCTAGAATGGCTATGGGATGCACTCAGCCAGCCTTGTTTGGGTTCTCTTGGTCTCACATCTCCTGTATTAGATGATAACTGGCCCCATATCTGGTGGATCCCAACCGATGCCCTCAGTTGTATACCGATTCATGCTGCTGGGCGCTATGGCGAAGGCTCTACTGAGACAGTCTTGGATAGGACTATGTCATCATATGCCTTGACCATAAAGTCACTGCTTCACGGGAGAAAGCGCGATATTGCTTCTGACCGTGAACCAGAGAGAAGGTCAGCACTCCTTGTTGCCATGCGTGACACACCGGGCAGTGGGAATTTGCTATATGCTGAGGATGAAGTCAAGTTGGTGAAGCAGATGTGTCCAAGGCTCGACCTCAAACCGAGGACGCCTAGACCATCGAAGGAGGGAGTCCTCAAATCCCTGGAAACCTGTAAGGTATTCCATTTTGCTGGTCATGGACGTTTAAACTCTATGGAACCCTCTAAAAGTTGTTTGTGTCTTGAAGACTGGAAGACCAACCCTCTCACAGTCCAGGACATCCGCGGGAAGAATCTAGAAAGCACTCAGCCATTTCTCGCATACCTCTCCGCCTGCCGGACCGGAACGAACATGGAGTCGAGATTGTCAGATGAAGGAATTCATCTCGTCGGCGCGTTCCACTTGACTGGATTTAGACATGTAATCGGAACACTATGGGAAGTATCAGATAGGCATTGCGTTGATGTAGCCGAAGTATTCTATGGGACTTTGCATGATGAAGGAATGTCAGATATGTCTGTGTGCAAGGGTTTACATCAAGCACTGAGACAACTGAGAGATAAGGGACGAGCCAAGAGCAAGGGCATTAGGGACATCACAGCAGTAGGCGAGGAAGAAGACCAAGCAGATCTCGGAAATACGGACTGGGCGCCCTACGTTCATTTTGGATGCTAGTTATTTTGTTGGTGTAGGGATGTTCCTGGAGCATAACAACAATACATGGTTCATCTATAAGACTTTCTTGAGTTTATCTTATTGAGTAGCAATTTCATTTCTTTGGTAGATCTAGCGGTACTATCAAACCATTTGTAAGGACAGTAATGCCATTACTTTACAGCCAACTCCGATCTCCGATCTAGGCCTCCGGATGTTCCTTGAGCCATTGCTCCATGCTAGTAGGAGTCACCTTACTAGCCCATCTCTCATTGTCAACAGGATCAATAGCAGCCTTGCCATTCAAGAACACCATCCCATAAGCCAAGTCGATATACTTGTCCGCCTGGAAAGCGCCGATGTTCTCCCTAGCCTGTTGCAACATCGCTTGCAGTTCAGCCTTGCCTCCAAAGCACTGTTTCTTCATCTCATAGCCACGCGCTTTGCCATAAATATCAGCGAGCTCAGGCATAGTGCAATGAGACGACTCGACGTAGTAAATACCCCGCTTAATGACATCTTGATCATTTATAGCGAGCAGTGTATACTTTGCCAAGTCATCGAGAGTAGTAAACGACATCTTCTCTTCTCCCGTACCAAAGTAAATAACACTTCGAGTCTCGGTGTTGACCAGGCTGGGTCGGCCTGCATCCTTGATATGAATGAGCGAATAATCCAAGATGGCACCTGTAAAGCCATAGATGGGTTTCAAGCTGCAAGAGAGCTCGGCAAGACGCTTGAAAGCGATGTAAGCATCGTACGTCTCATGATCGCCGAGCTCGAGCTTAGTCCAATCAAAGTTCCAAGACGCGGCATGGAAAACCTTGAACAAATAATTAGTGTTGCCAAAATGCTTGTTGATGCGGGGTTTACCTTGACGCCTGCTTTCTCAGCTTCCAGCAAGAGAGCCAGCTGGCCTGCTCCAATGATGCTGGGCACTGGAGGTAGAGCAGCGATAACGACATCAACTCCCTTGACGGCTTTCGCAAGGTAAGACTTATCAAGGAAGTCGGGGCAAGCGATGAAACTCTCGAGCTTGGATGCAATATCTGCATTGAGTTTATCAGGGTTTCTGCTCAATCCGCGGACTTGATAGCCTTCCTCGAGGGCATAGCGAGCAAGGGTCTGGCCGACCATGCCGGTGATGCCTGCAA
Organism: Fusarium sp. NRRL 25303; assembly: GCA_013396255.1. Classification (NCBI taxonomy): domain Eukaryota; kingdom Fungi; phylum Ascomycota; class Sordariomycetes; order Hypocreales; family Nectriaceae; genus Fusarium; species Fusarium sp. NRRL 25303. The sequence goes on from JAAOAY010000047.1 coordinate 28,872, forward strand.
TAAGAATAAGCATGTTGAATTGATTGATAAAGATACTAGGAGTTGTTTGAGTGAGTGAAGCAATGTGCCCAATATCTGGCAGGTGAGGGCTTCTTTATAGTTCGTCATTGTTACCGAAATCCTGGAATGCCCACAATTGGCGGATGATCCATTCCCTGATCGGAGTTGGAGTTACGGACTTACGGGTTTACGCCGCATGGCCAAGTCCTCGTGCCGTAAGCATGCAGCCACAGTGAGATCCTTCTCACTGATGACCTTCCTTGGTTTCCATCATCATTCAACCCCGAAGTATCTTCATTAAACCATGATTTCGAAGGCATGCGAGCCATGTCGCCGGCGGAAGATCAAGTGTGATGGAGCAACGGTTTGCAGCGGATGTCAGAACAAACCCGCCATGTGTATCTATCGTCTCAAACCACGCAACAGAGCTCGTAAAGCGCATAAATCTGCATCAACAGAGATCTACAACTTCGAAACTCCCGAAGATTCTCATACCGATGGCGTGTATCCAGATGCTATTATAGCTTCCAACACCGGGGGCGAGCCTGGAATTCATGAACAGCTTGTCTATGGTCCGACGTCAACCTTTGCATTTCTACAGACTCTACATAATGAGCTGGTTTATAGGCGTACACACACCTCCAGAACTAAAGGTCAAAGTCTTGATGCCTTTACTAAAAGAACTATTTTCTTTGGTCTGCCGTCAAGAGTCGACCCGCTCTTACTTCCCCTACAGCAACGAATGGAAGAAATTCTTCCAAGGTCTACCGCCATTAGATTCCTGCAAGCTTTTGAGAAATATTCTTCCCATGGTTTACCGTTTATAAATATCGATAAAACTCGAGTGTCATTGGATAATCTCTACAACGTTAGGGTTAACGACACATCAACGTCACAAGACAAAGCTCTACTACTCATGATACTCGCCATCGGCGCACTTAGCGCCTCTGAAACCGATACCGCAGAGACACTCTTGATACATGCTAAGCGAGAGGTCGCCCTATTCGACGATGTCGCCACATTACCAATGGTTCAGTTCTGTCTCCTGATGTCAGATTACCAGCTCAACATGGGACGCCCAAATGCTGCGTACTTACAAGTGTGTTCGGCTTGCACAAGAGCCATATCGATGGGTCTTCATGGTAGAGCTGAAGATGATGTAGGAGGAGAGAAGTTGCAGGCACGCTCGACTACCTTATGGGCTATGTATTTCCAACAAACGTGAGTATTATTGAGCTCTTCCGACCAGATGATACCTGACTTGCTACAGGTGGATCTGCTTCATCGTCGGAAGAAAGGGAATCATTAGACGGTCAGATATCTCCTGCGATTACCCAGAAAATCAAACCATGCTCGTTGATCTTTGTAATCTGGCAGCTATCCAGGAACAGATAACGTCATGTCCGAAAGGGCAGAAATACTGCACGCTTTCCCAGATGTACGATAACACTCGAAAGCTTCATCTTCAGGCTTGGGGCGTCTCTGAAGACCCTTGGTTCGGTCCTTCTCCCCTTCGATGCCAAGGATCAGGAGCGGATGAAATGGCACGGCTTCTAGTATGTAACGGTGTGTATTTTGATCATGCTACGCGGAGAAAGAATCCTGATCTAACTAGTTAGTTTACTGCCACTTCATTCATACCATCTACCGGCCATTCCTCATTGCTGAACCAGCACTGAGAGCTTCGGGTCAGATGGAGCGAGCCAATGCTATCTGGCTTCGACAAGCGTGTAGATATGCTACAGATGCCGCTGAAGATTCGATTGTTATCACTCATCAAATATTCAAAGCTTCAGATACCAAAGGAGTAAGTATGGTCTTGATCGAGAATGCCCCCATCTATAAGCCAATATTTGGATGGTTGTAATCTTCATATTCCTTTGGTCTCAAGGTTAATTGAATCAACTACTGTGGCTAATAGGCTTGGCTATAGATGAGACGATATAATGCCTTCTTTCTAGAGACAAGTTGCGCCATACTTCTATACGCATCGATGGGTCATCCGTCCAAACATTCACATCATCGAGATATTGTCGGGCTCGCTATAGAATGCCTTGAGCTAATGGTGGATGACGATCCTGTCACAAATGCAATGCTACATATACAGAAGCTCATTGATGCCGTCGAAGGATACCTACATGAGCCGTTTGGTGGTGGAATAGTAGACCTGTCCTCTCATGCAGCTGCGGACCAGCGTCAGAACTCCGATCAAGCCCAAGGAAAATCTGCATTGTTGCCCTCCGAAAGTATCCTGGATTTTTCTCCCATCCCTATATCTGGCAGTGCGGACTATATGTTTTCGGGTTTCTTGAATCTTCTGCCATTGGACCCTTCATTCGTGCTCATGGTTGAAGACGGAACTGGTTTGGCGGAATAACCCTGATATCGAGGTATTAGGGGAGCTTTCCAAGACGAATGTAACTAGGTATCAAGATTAGGCTCTCGTTTAGCTAAGTGTAGTTCATGATGTTGCCTAAAATCAATCTTTTGACTGATAACACCTTTCGCCTAATTTTACCTTCATAGGGGTTATACAATTTGATAAGCCTGACCATATCAATTCTGATACTGAGATCCATTGATTATGCTCCCGAGGAGAGTTAAAGTTCGACTCCAGAAAGGTTGAGTTATTGTATCAAAGCTTAAACGTATCACAACGAGTTGAATCAAAGGAAAAGTGAATTTTGTTCTTCTACACGTCACGGCTGCCTGAAGAGAGAAGCCAGGATAGGTATTAACAAATTTTTACATCATGCATCACTATCTTTCGAGGCATCCCTGTGATTAAAGCTATAGCTGCCTATCTCATCTGACTTGGCGTGGGGTTGAAGACCTTTCAGAACCTGCAGGAATATTTTCGGCTCCTTTGCTCTTCTCAATAGGCTGTGCAGTCATTTGTAGTAAGCTCGAGTCAATGCGAAGGTTCGTCACTCTCTGGGATGGCAAACCTACGCGCCCTTGAGCTTGCAATTTGCTCTCCCTTCTTCTCGCACAATCCGCAGCGAAGTTTAATACGCGATCGGTGGGCAAGGCCCCGCATTGCCCTTCAGGTAGTTAAGGTATATATAGGGCCGCCATGTTCCACCGCCATCCTAGACCAAACATCAACAAACCCTCGAACTCTGCGACAAAATGAACACCAGCTTTCACCAAAGCCTCCCAACTTATCCTTTTGAGTTACTAGCCGATAAACTGGCGCAGTTCGCAACAATCGACTACTTTCATTACCTACGTGTATTCAAGCAGGAGATCATAACCGTCCTCGCCCTCGTTGGCACTGCAAGATTTGTCACATGGGTTCTCTGTGCGTCCTTCTCCTTCTACACATACTGCCTTCACCGCAGTAAGCTCCACCGCTATAACCACGTATCCCCCGACGGATCGGCCGCATGGGCTCTAGTAACGGGAGCTTCTGGTGGAATCGGATATGAGATTGTTCGCGAGTTCGCAAGGAAAGGGTTCAACGTCGTTCTCCATGGCCGGGTGGAACAGGATCTGCTAGCTGCCATGATGCGGATGCATGAGGAGTTCCCAGACCGGAATTTCAAAATGCTCGTCGCAGATCCGACAGTCCTCGGGACTAAAGAGTTCTGGTACAGGAAGAGCTACGGCGACTGGAAGCTAGAACGTAAACTTGACCTTGAGGCTATAAAGAACGAGCTGTCCAAGCTTAACTTGACAGTCTTGGTTAACTGTGCGAATGCAGAGGCCAGGCATACAGATCTTGGACGGATCCTCGATGAAAGTGAAAAGTCTATCTGGAAACACATCAACTCCGACGCTCTCTATCCCATACAGCTCTTTCGGGCTCTTCTTCCTACCCTCATTGGCAACGCCCCGTCTCTCATCATAAACGTCACCTCTCTAAGCGACAAAGGCATCCCACTCAAGATCTCAGCCTCAGCAAGCCGTTCATTCCTTTCCAGAATGACGGAGTCCTCGGCTCTGGAAATGAAACTCGATGGTTACGATGTTCAGGCCTTGTGTGTCCGGGTGTCGAGATGCATGGGCCAAACGGACAGCACTCTTGCTAGAGCAATCATTGCGAGAGTCGGTAGTCGCCGGAGTGTTGTTGTCGGTCATTGGTATCAGTATCTTTACAAAGGTCTGGTTGATTTGCTTCCTGGATGGCTGTGGGATTGGTGTATTATACACTACATCCGTGGAAAGAGTGACATCCAGTCCAAGGCAAGTTAAATTTTCCTTATTCTCTCGTTCCCTTATGTACTCCTATCTATCCTTCAATAACAGTTGCGGGCGTTACGCCTGCATAGCTGTCTTCCCCATGCAAGGGTTCTTCCTTGCTACTATCTCCGCCCCTTTCGCTCAATTCTTCCCTGAGATACATATTGTGATGTCGCCGAAGGCTGATCGTTGAAGGTTACTGATCTGGCTGAAATTTATCTGATCAAGTAGTCATATTTTGGTGACATGTCAGAGCAGTCTTCTTTTTTCTTCATCAACATCCCCGCTTTTCCTTCCCCGTCATTATTGTTTCTTTCATCTGCCTTTTTTTGTAAAGCATATGATTCTCAAGTCGGACGCGATAATGAGTAGACCCAACAAGAAGCCGCCTTTTACTACGAAATGTGAATGGCCAACCTACCTAGGTAATTGCCAAGGCACCGCAGAACAATGCCGACCTCTGGAGAGCAACTGCAGTTGATGAAAGTTCTGAAACTGCTGGTCGTTCAGACAGACCGGATGAAGCTGCGTAAGCCTTGACGGCGATTGGCGAAAAGTTGCTGATTATGCGCTGTCATGCATACGCAAAATGCATGATTGAGCCCTGAAAATCAGTACAGTCACGCACGGTCCACCACTGTATTTTTGCTGACACTCATTGTGGATTTGGGACTGTAATCGTATTGAGATCGTGGCTCGTTGGTAAGTACATAAAAAAGACCTGTTCTATGGCGATCCATATAATAAACTTCAAACAAAAATCTTGCTGTCCCTCATCTAGGCGTGAGACTTTCGGCGGGTATCATCATCAACAGCAGAGGGAGTCTTGGGGCCACCAAAGCTAAACATATCCAAGAACGAGCTCCGCCTCTCGCCAGTGGCACCCTGACCCTGGTCCAGCGACTCACGTCTGCTCCCGGCGGGCGAGGCCTTCTTAGCCCCTCCCCAAAAGTCCATGATGGAGCTCCTCCTCTGCTCGAGGGGCTTGGGCGGGGTGCAGACCATGATCTGCAGCTCGAGGTTCTCAATGTCGTTGTCGGTCTCGACCTTTGTGCGGCCGCAGTTGGAGAAGCTGGTGCCCGAGTAGAAGACGTAGCCGCTGAAGGGGCTGGCGAGGGCTGCAACGACGGCGCCCTTCTGACGCGCTACCTGCAGGGTTTGCTTGGAGAGCGTCTTGGCGTACCCTTGGCGCTTGTGGTGGGGATGCGTGATGACGGCATGGAGGAACATAACTTGGTCGTAGCGGGCGAGGTACGTCTGCTGAGTCTGCGTGATGCCTGATTGCAGTGCGGCAATTCTCTTAGCCGTCTTGCTCTCGCCGTTGCTGGGGTCTTCCGACAGTCCAAACACTGTAAAATTTAAGGTTAGCGAATTTTCATCACTGAAACGAGCAGAAAAGTGGGTTACCTCGCTGGATCTGTTCGGTGACGCCCTGTCCATCGTCTTCGTTCTGGTGAAGCGACTGGATAATCGCAAGGGACACGGGGTCGTGAGTCTTGGGAGCATCGACTACGTAGCAATGCCAATTCTTGCTGTTGTCGTCAATGATCCTCTTCAGGACCGTCTCGACATGATTTGAGGCGGCTTCTGAACGGCCTGCTGAGGGGTAGCAGTACAGCCAGACAGAATCATTTGACAGCCCGCTGAGGATGATCTCCTTCAACGCGGGGATGTCTTGTTGCGTAGCGATACGGACGCCCATAACTGATACGTTGGTCAATAGAAGTAATAATAAAAGTAGTTGTTGTGTTCAAATTTGGTTGGAATGAAGAAACACCAAAGGTCAGGACAGTGAAAAGGCTTGAGGATCAGCCAGCTTTCATAGTCGGTATAAATTTTTCACCCGCCGCCCGGCAGTAAAAAAGAGTCCAAGTGGGCTTTCTGAGGTTAGAGCCACGCAACGTCACACGCAAAGTGAATTCTGATCATGAGCCGATGCCAAGCCAAGCAACATGAGATCATAGCGGTGTCTATCCAGGCCAAGTATTGGCCCTCCAGTACGACGAGGCGCTGGCGGCCTCTCCTCCTCCCCACAGCGATCGCCTCATAGCGTAAGGTGTGCCAAGTCTGGCAATTCCGCCTTAGCCGTGCTCATTTAAACATTTTAAGCTTAATCGACAAGGTTAAACAACGTCTGATGCTCATGTTTTGATGCTCATCGTATGAGACGAATTATTGGTATCAGGTATAAATATGAGATGATGTCTCTTGGTATTCGTGGGAAAAAGCAAATGGTTATCGAGATTCGAGCGCCGAGATACAGGGATCTTTTGTGATCTGACGAGGAGATGGATTTTCGGAAAGAATGCAACCTACGACACTCGGCATGCAGTACAACCTGTGCCTGGTTTTACTCTTATCGTACAGCGCAGTTGTCGCTTGTCGGCGCTGTACATGTCAGCAGTAAAAAAATACCGGGAACAGCCGAGGCATTGACGTGCACCGTAACGCACTTCTGAGAAGAGTTCAGATCGTCTCTCATTCGAGGCAAGGCCCAACCATCATGTCATGGTTAGTAATACTTGTTTCACGACATGTGACGTTTAATACCCAATCCTGGAGCATGTGCGGCAAAAATCATGGCCTCTTCGCTAACAATTCAGCACTGGAACTGGAGCTTTTCGCGGAAGCCTTTGAACTCTCGATATGCACCCCGCAGCAACATTGCGGGGAGAACAGCTAAGCACGGCAGTACCCATCCCCAGGTCAAAAGACAGATACCCGATGAATACTATTTCTTAGCCTTCTCACTTGTGGGGGTTCGGATTATTTAAGAAGTCGAGCGATAGACTAGACATCGTGATTGGTTCGTGATAGCAGCGAGGTCTAGGCATGACGGAGGTTGAACCACTTGGGGCAATTGTGAGGCGGGTGCCTGAGCTGAGGCGATATCCGCCTCTGAACCAATGAGTCGCAAAACGACAGACTGCCATTCGACTACGTATTAAGACATGAAGTGGCCTCCAATTTCATTCCGTTGGCTCTAGAGAATTTCTCGTTACGCTTCCATCAGCCCATGGCCAGCACAGAGAGCGTCGCAACTCTCTGGGCACCGTTCCGAGTAAATCGAACCATGCTCCATGTGGGGCTTCATCACGCAGACAGGTTTCCAGTATAGTAGTCACTATTTAATTATCTTTCACGGCTGTCTTCTCTACCCCTGAGCGTCGCATCTCGATTTAATGTACCTGAAGATTTGACTGCAGTTTTCGAGCTGATCTGTGTGATCAGTGTCGTTAGCTCCATCATCAACGGCGATGACCTCAGCACCATCCGGTATCACATCCTCAATATCCGGCGCTCGTTCCAAGTCTCCCATCAGCTAAAACCACCTTCTCAATCTATTACCCGCTAGCGTTGGGTACTTTTCATCATCTTCAGCTATACAGCGTAGAACCTCTTGCTACTTTTGGTTAAGTTCATCGTGTTGTTTCGTTATTGCCTCCTAAGCTTTTTCCAGTTTTAGCTGTATGGACTGCTTGTTTTGGCATTCATTAGATGGCACTTGCTATCACGACCAGAACTTTCTCCCTCAGTCTAGTTCTGCTTTCACCCGTTTAGCTACAGATCCCATCTCCTCAATTATGAAACGGTCTTGGTGGCGGAAGGATAAAAGAAGTAGAACACAACAGGCAATTCAATCGAAAACCCGACATTCTATTTTGGTATCTACGCCCTATAATTTCCCCCCTCCCGGCTTTGTGTCAGCCCGAGCCGGTCACTTCTGCCTTTGCTAATACGTGTAAGTTTCGAAATATTGTAGCATGCGACGAGAAGCTGTCATGAAAGTTCCACTCAAGCTGGATCTAGCAGGTAGTTGCCTTGTTATAGGCGGGATGCATATAATTATATGTATAACGTTACAAAGAACTTCTAACGTCTACTTAGCTGCACCAGCTTAAAGAATGTTGCATCTCCTGACCCCTCTCGTTCACGACACCATCACTCACAACACCAATCCAGGACCCCGTCACCGCATTCCAGAATATTTGGGCAGTAGCCCTTCCCCAAGGTCGAACGATGCTCAGCATAGAGGCATACTCGTTGGAACCGCCAGTTGCCTGAGGGTTACTCAGAATCCAACCTAGATTCACTTGCTCTGGAACAATAGAGACACGTCCGTTGGAGTCTGTTTGTACAAAAACATTCAAGATAAGGTCGGTTGCTTGAGCCAGGGTGACGATAAAGTTGACCCTGGCTCTATGCTGCCTAAATTGTCGCTTCTCAAGGCCAAAACGGTCTGATTGAGGATGCGCAACATTTGCTGAGAGATCAGACCCAAGCCTAATTGTAGTCAGCAAAAGGGCTGAGTGCAAGGTATTTTTATACGGACTCTTCAGAGTAAATGGTTCGTCCTGACACAGGGACAGATGCCGCGGCAAACCACAAAATGTACAGATCAGGCCTCATATTGGCTGGGGGTGGATTTGGTGTGGATTACTGACTTAGAAGTTTGCGTACTCAGGAAAGATGTGGAAGTCTTCACCAGGAGGATGAGGCGATGTTTATATAATTTTGCCGACTCGTAACTTCAGATCAACAGAGTTTGCAGCTCTTAGCCCTGCGCCCGCCAATTTCTCATCTTATATATACTTTAAATGGCGCGGATGGTTCGGATATCTTGTCTACCATCTGGTAGTTGCTCATTGGCCATCAAAGTTTCACGATTCACTGTTTAATACGGGATGTTTACTCAAATAGTTTAAACTTTATGGCTTCTACGCTTTGAGAAGAGGCAATGATTTACAGCGACGTTGGCTCGGGGTTCCGTGTTACCGAGTCTGTCAGTGCGTCTTGATGTTTGTCTCTGTAGCTATGAGTCTCATTGGGGAAATGTCTTCTCCGCGGTCCGCGTATAGCATGTGTTTAAGTTCTCCCTCGTCCTCGTATAGCATCTGTTTAAGTTTAGGCCGCATACACGAGGAGACATGTATTATAAACCCTACAGGGGTATTAATTTAATGCAAAAACTACCGATTACAAATCTTGTCAGTGCTCGGCACTTAGCCTGTTATTCCAGAATATTAATGGTACTTTATTCATAACTAAAGAAGTATTTATATTCATCTAAGCCCCAAATATTTCTTTAGAATAATTTCATCCTGTCTTGCAATTCACAGATAAGCACGAAGCCAACTTTGTTCAACTAACCACCATGATGCTACCTACAAAAGAATTGGCCTTGGCTATCAACTGTTTCTTGTAAGTAATGCTCTAAACCAAGCTGAAAGACTTCCTACTTATGTATTCAAATCAGATCCCTTGCCACTGCGGCTAGTTATGACTACTGCGCCTGCCAGACAAAAACTGACGGGGCTCTTGACGATACCAAAACATCGCTCGTTGCTAGGTCATGCGGTGACTCTTACAGCTTTGTCTACGGTCAGTTCAAGAAGTTTCTTCGTTATGTACTATAGTGTTTAACTGTTTGCGGCAGGTCCAGCAAGTTATGATGCGACATCTAAACAGCCCTGGCTTAGACGTGACAGAGGTGCTGGACCAAGATTTCAAGGACTTTTTGTGCGTATATAACTTTGAATACTGACAGTCTTCTAATATTGCGGTAGCTACAAAGTATTTTTGGCAAGATCGACGGAAACTTGTTCTATGGTCTATGTAAGGATGCTGGGGCTAAAGACAGTTCGTGTTTCAACTGTGCAAGGTTCCAGCAGAATGGCCCAAGTCAGGGTGGAACATTCCAGTGCACTGAGTGAGGTAATAAAAGAGGGTTGATACTCGTTAGTCTCTTATCTGTAGCACCAGGAAAGTCCATGACGATCAGGGGATTGATGATTATAGGTCTTATTGCAACGGAATGTCTTCTGTGGTTTTCTATAGTGATGGTAACAGAATGAATCGCCAATAGAGCCTAAACTCTTTGCCAGTAAACCTTCTTTAGCAGACTTAAGTATCCGACATCGAGAGGGCGGCATGGCTGGCATGATGATAATCTTGTTTTGGCAATATCTCATAAAGTCAACAGAGTGGTGACTTTAGCGCCCATTAAAAATTAGAAGACGATAGAGGCCAATTGGCTTGTCTTATACTCCATTGACGTCAGCCCATCTACAGTGTAAAAGCATACTCAGTTCCGCACTGCCACTTCTCAGCAAGCAGCCTTGTTTCACTACCACTCAAAGTACCCTCATGCTGAAGATCATACTCCCTCGCCTTGTCCAGCTTCTTATTTCTCCTCGCCAGGAAGAATCTCAGAATAGTCGCCATAGCAATGCAAAGACCACTGAACGCTACGTTAGCGACGTTTGCTTGCCAATATCGGGGGCCTTGAGAGGAAGGGTAGAAGTAGGATGCGTAGATAGACGCAAGATTAGAACCAGCGTTAACCACGGCATATGAGATAGCGCGCTTTGTCGATGGACGTGGCAGAGAGGAGGATACCCAAGACAAGATGCAACCAAAGGATCCGTAGACTGACATCATCATGAATGTCGAGATATACCGAGCTGCCGTGTTGAGAGTCACAGCTGAGATGATAAACCCAATGCTGCAGAATATTTGCGGCCAAACAACATGTGACCATCGCTCATTCACACGGTCGCTATGCCAAGAGTTCGTGATACCCAGCGCCGCCGCAAAGACATACGGTGGGGCAGAAAGAAGAAGCGTGATAGTCGAGCTGTAACCAAGCGTCTTGACGATAGTAGGAAAGAAATTCGTGAAAGCTGCTGCTGTGTTGAGACCAAGCTGCATGATCCATATCATGTAAAGAGCAGGATCAGTGAAGGCCATTCTAGCACCCTCCCAAGCTGATACATCAGCTCGATCGTCTTCCTTACTGGCATCTTCGGCCATACGAAGAACCGCGATGCGGCGCTCTTCATCGCTGAGCCATGCTGTTGTAGCTGGGTAGTCTGGGACGACGAAGTATGTGACAATCGCTGCGGGATAAGTAGCGCAGCCTTCGATGATGACTACACAGTTGTTAGTCTAGATATAGGAGATTAGTGAGGGGGACATACAGAGCCATCGCCAGTTGGCTAAACCAGCTTTGCCGTCCATGCCAGCCATGATGGCACTTCCGAGAAGACCGCCGAATGCACCAGCCATCTGACCAGCTGCGTAAAGAACCGAGATACGAACTGCGAGTTCTTTCTTGGTATACCATGAACTGAACAAGAACAAAGCACCGGCTGCTCCAATTAATTAAATGAGCAGTGTTCAAGCGATGAACTTACGAAAGAAAGGTGCCTCCACAAATCCTAGGATGAATCTCAGAGCAATCATCCCATGATAGCTCTGTACAGCACCCGTGCAAGCACTAACAGTAGCCCAACAGACCATGATACAAGGCTACCAATACAAGTTAGCATCAAGAATTCTCCTGCCTGCTACACGCTTGACTCGTCACGTACCAAGAAGATCGACGGTCGCATCTTGTTTAGGATCATGTTAGTGGGTACCTGAGTTAGGATGTAACCCACGAAAAAGATGCTAATGACGGTGTTGTATTGCTCGGCCACAAGACCGATGTCTTCTTCGAAATTACCGAGACGGGCTGTGGCAATGTTATTGCGGTCTAGATAGTTGAGAATGTCTTTAAATGATATGTTAACTGTTGTTGATGTGATGAAGGCAGTCAGTACTTACAGAGAAGCATCATCAGTGGCATCATTCTCTTGTCGATTCTTCGAACGAGAGCTTTCTCTTTGGTAACGCGGTCCTCAATGTGAGCTATCTCTCCACCGAGAGTCTCCAGATGGAGTTCTTCGCCAGTTTCCTTGACATCAGCCATGATGACAGACAACCGGTAATAGAATGATCACAAAATTACGCTGATAAATAACAAAATTGAGAGACCTCTTCAGGTGTATTTATTGACTTGTTCAACCTGCTCAGACTAGCCATCGCATTTCTTGCCGAGATTTATCTGACTAGAACCTGGGGTATGGGGGAGATACTCTGGGGAAACCAAGACGAGTGGGGAAATGAACCTTGCAACGTAACCCCATGAATCATGTAGATCTTCGACTTGAACCAATCCAACAACATTCCGAGCCGTTATCCGATGAGTGAGATGCACTAGAAGGGCCGTTTGTTGCGTGTAGCCGAGCCGACGAGATGAACGCTTTGTATTGGTGATGGTCATGTAGTAATGGCGACATCCGACTTGCATGGGAGGAGATAGTGGGAAGTAAGACGCGGGGATTATGGAGATCTCGGAGCGAAGATCGATCTTGACCCACAGATGACCGTTGCGTTCTTGTGTTGGTGTCGTTTATATACCTTCTTTGACAAAACACGGGAAGACTTTTTTTAGCACCATATCCCAACCTTCAGACATTGCCTCTTCAGATCTCACCATGCCTTCAGCCGATAAGCCTATAATCCTCCATATCGGAGACCCAATCAAGTACAACCATGATCTCTACAAGCAGCTCGAGTCCAAATTCACCATCATCCGCCCCTCAGCAGAAGAACGCCAACGCGGTCCTTTCCTCGAAGCTCTTCGCCAGAACAAATGGGGCAATTTTCAAGCTGTCATGCGGCCCTTTTGGATCACAGGCGGTGAAATGGGACGCTGGGACAAAGAGCTAATCCCACTCTTACCCAAGTCCATGAAGGTCTACGCATCAGCTGGTGCTGGATATGACTGGGCTGACGTTGACATCATGGCCGAAAGTGGCATCCTTTATTGTAATGGAGCAGCTGCTTCGACGGAGGCTGTTTCTGACATGGCGCTTTATCATATCATTTCCGTTTTTAGGAATATGCAGTGGAGTAATATGGCTGCGAGAGGCAGTGAAGAGGACTTTCGAGATGCACATGCTCATACGCAACTTACAGCATTCAACCCTCGCGGTCATACGCTGGGGGTGATTGGTCTTGGAAACATTGGCTACCAGATTGCTCTCAAGACTTACAAGGCTCTCGGTATGCGCATTGCATATTACGACCCCTTCCCCAAATCCCCAGAGCAAGAAGCAGCTATCGAAGCAACAAACTACCCCAAGCTAGAAGACATGCTCGCCATCGCCGACTGCATCGTCATAGCTGCACCAGGCGCAGGCGGGAAGAAGATTCTTGGTCGGGAGGAAATTTCGAAGATGAAAAAAGGATCACGGCTGGTGAATGTTGCGCGCGGGAGCTTGGTAGACGAAGAGGCTGTGGCTGACGCTATGGATTCAGGACATTTGTTTGCAGTGGGCTTGGATGTCTTTGAGGATGAGCCAAGACCGAATCCGAGGTTGAAGAAGATGAGGAATGCGACTTTAACGTGTCATACTGCTGGTGGTGCACTTGATACGTCGATTGGGTTTGAGAGGCTGGCTATAGAGAATGTTATAGCGGTTCTAGAGGGCAGGGATGCTATTACGCCAGTAAACAAGTACCTATTTAAGTAAAATAGTTAAAAGGAGCTAGTTATATAAATACTACTATAAAGATAATACTATAAAGATAATATTATATAAATAATACTATTAAAATAATATTAAGTATTTTATATTAAGTTTATCTTATTGAGATTTAATAAGCTTGGACTATCAATCAATCCTTCTTCTGCATCCAAGGAATGCAAGCCTTGTAGATAGCCTTGAAACCAGGATATACAGCACAGCGCTGAAAGATCTCTTCGTCAATAGTTCTGGCCGATTGGAGCGAGGCGGCGATGAAGAAATCAGTGTAACTCGGTTTGTCACCCAGTAGGAATGGCCCTTTGTCCTTGTTCGTCAACATCAAATCACTCAGCTCGCTCATCTTGTCGGCAACGCCTTGCCAAGTCTTCTCCTCTTTCTCTGGGTCCATCAAGTCTTCCAGCTTACATCCCATTCGAGCTTCATTCTTGGTTCGGAAATACTCTTGAGCTTGTGGCGAGAGGATGAGGTTCTCGCGTGGCGTGACGGAGATGCGGAATGCAGGACCGACGGCTCCGCGGGCCTTGGTCTCAATCTCGCGACCGAGCTCAGAGCTCAAAGGGAGTGGAGGATCTGGATAGACTGACTCGATAAATTCGGCGATGGCGGGTGAGTTCATGATGTATCTACCAGTGGGGACATGGTGGATTGTTGGGACTGTGTAACGAGGGGAACCTGAGCTGGAATCGTGAGGCTCCAGGCCGCTGGTTTTCGTTTGTCAGCTTGTGACACAAGCGGATCAAGGAGTTTATTGATTCAAACGTTGATTAACTTACAGCTCCCTGAGCTTTGGCTCAATATCGGGGAACTCGAGGAAGATGGTCTGGTAAGGAATGTCCTTGTAGTTCAGCATCAAGCGGATCTTCCAAACGACGGGCGAGAAGCATGTGTTCTTGATACATGCAAGATCGTACAAGATAATCTCAGGCTGTCTGTCGGTGGCCATTGTGGTGCAGTTGATCCAGGATGCCGAAGTTGAGGAGCGAGGAGTTGTTGATTTCGCCTGGGGTTTGAAGGATGACGTTGCATAAAATATGTTGGGAGGAGAGTTGCCTGGAGCTCAGTCGTGCTATAATTAGTAGCATTTCTGCTGATGTGTAAATGTGGTGGCAACGAGCCAGTCAAATTCGCCATGTCATCCCGTCCTAGCCGAAACTAAGCTTTGTGAGGAATAGCCGGTAAATTGAGTGAAGCGATAACAAAGTTGTACACAAATGTTAAGTTTCAAAGACCCTGGGCGCAGAACGCAGCATACTTATCGCTCTCACTAATAGAACAAGTTCTATTAAATTCCAAGGCTCTCCTTAGACATCTTGAGCTTTTGAATATCTATATGATGATTTATATAAGAATCGAAAACTGCATTAAAACAGTAATGCTGTGAAAATCTCCAAGTTCATAATCACAAGCATCCAAGACGTTGTTCATCCACTGCTCAAACCACTTCAGAATCGCACCAGGGTGACGCTGAGAGTGCAAGTAAAAGTTCCATCTTAGGCTCGTTCCATTAATCCAGAAAAGCTCCTTATCAATGGCAGGAATAGCATCAAAGACAGACAGGCTTGACCATTCGACCTGTGTGACAAGGTTGAGAGTTTAAAAGAGGCTTCAGCCCTGAGACACAAAGCTAAAGAGCATCCAACCAATGAGTCGGAAGATCCTTGCTAATTGATAACATGTACGTTGAGTGTTGGTGTTCCTAGCTCAGGGGATAGGAGAGTATCTTGCAAGTTGTAGAGGCGTGTGCCGGTATACCATGTCGTCGGGTTCTTTGAGATATTCAAGGTCGATGCCAGGTGCCTGAGTGGTAAAAGACTGTTAAGAGGTTGCGTTGGAATCTGTGGCTTCAAATCGTAGGAATAGAGTTGAAAAGATATCCACCTTGAGTCCCGGTATGGAAAATGCATTGTATACTTGATTCGTTGATATATCATGGCTTTGTAATGGCTCAGCTCCGCGGGGAGGAAGCTCACATTTCCTCAAGGTCATTCAACAGACATGTGAACGAAGATCATCGCCAAGTCCTCTTACACGACTCAGACAAGGCTTTCATAGACTAACAGGCATCTAAAATAAGGATAAACAGGCTAATATTCCTCTATCTATATAACCAACAATACAAAAGACTAGGTAATACTATTTTAGAGTACAGGTATCAAGCGCTCTCTTACAACTTCGCCTTAGGACCACTGCCATTCTTACGGAACAGCACATCTGACTCAGGATAAGGATCAAACACAATATCGTTGACAGGGTTGACCTCAGAAGCACGATGGAACAAGTCCTCGTATACCTTGCCGTCGTAACGTCCAAGGGCACTGTCAAGTTGCCAATCAGGGAACGACCAAGCATCGACGAGTCTGACAGCGTGAGGTCGGATCTCATCGAGTAGTGAGAGTGTTCGCTTTGTGCGAGCGAGTTGGATTTGGCGCACTGTTGTGGCGGCGCTGGTAAAGAACTCGGAGGCGGAGCTCTGGAGGTTATGCAGAGCGAAGAGCTCGAAGAGCTTGTGCATGATGGCGAGGGTGTTGGGGTCGAGGGACTTCTTGGTTGCTTCGTCTTGGAGAGCTTCGTGGAAGTTCTTGACAACTTGGTACTGAGCGTACGCGGTGGACAGACGCCAGAAGTCGATGAGGAGGC
The DNA here is from genome assembly GCA_013396255.1 of Fusarium sp. NRRL 25303. Taxonomy (NCBI): domain Eukaryota; kingdom Fungi; phylum Ascomycota; class Sordariomycetes; order Hypocreales; family Nectriaceae; genus Fusarium; species Fusarium sp. NRRL 25303. Next base: position 45,071 of record JAAOAY010000047.1, read on the forward strand.
TGTTCCAGGATTGTTTCTCCTCATCTCGGTGCTTAAGAGCCTCAAAGGTCAGGAAAGATACACGCCATGCGAAAGCATCAACGAGGTCTTGATCGCTATCGAGAACGTCGAAAGCAGCACCGATGTCCTGTCGGCGGATGAACTCCTTGAAGATACGAGAGATACCGTTATCAGGAGCCTTGCCGGCGAGAACAGCGCGGGCAGACTTGAGGAGATATCGGGCGACTTGCTGGGTAAGCATGTAGTTGTCACCCTCCCATGTGACAGTAGGAAGATAATCAGCGTACCAGCTGCCAATACCGGAGAAGGCGGAGTAGCCGTGGCCACCACAAGCGCGACGGCAGACTTCCAGGCCCTCAGCAGCGGTGGTTGAAGCAAAGGCCTTGAGGGAGCAGGAGATGGCGTGGAGATCAGCAAGGTGATCGCTGCCGGGGCTGAGCTCCTCAGGACCAGGCTTGCGCTTGGCGTCGCCAGCATCGCGGCGTTGAGCCATGCGCTTCTGGTTGGCGTTGTAGAGGTTGATCATAGCGCGGCCAGTGAAGAACAGCGCATATGAAGAAGCGAGAAGGGGTAGAAGACGGTGCTGGACCATTGTGTAGTTGAGAACCTGGTTCTCACCAGTCTCGCTAGCATCAGCATCACGATCCTGGAACTGTCGGCGAACAGCACAGTAACGCGTGGCGATAGTGACACCACGAGCAAGAACGGATCCGGACTGGAAAACGATGGATGATCGGATGAAAGTCAAGGTTCCGTAAATGAGAGCTGGATTTGAGGGGCGGATGTACTTTCCGGTCTCGGGGTCAACACCAGAGAAGCGGTTCAGCATGTTGACGTGAGGAATCTTGACATTGTTGAAGAGCAGGAAGCCGTTGTCCATGGTGTTGTAACCGAATTTGGGGCCGATATCTCCAACGTGGATATCAGGGAGAGGCTCATGGGTCTTCATGTCTCGAATGGGGACGACGAAGGGATGAGGGCCGTAAGGCTTGCCGTTGAGGATAAGCTGCGCGACGACGACAGCGTGGTTGGCAGCCTTGCCCAGAGAACCGATCCACCACTTTGAGGCTGTGAGGTGAGGCGAGTGAATAGTAAAGGTCTTGTCCTCGTGGTTCCAAGTAGCAGTGGTCTCAAGACCTCGAACATTAGAGCCGTGACCCAATTCAGTCTGGGCATAACATCCGATGATCTCATAGTTTCTCGCCTTCTCAAGGAACAGCTTATGCTGCGCCGGTGTACCCTGCTCCTCAAGCGTCTTCAAGAACATAGTGGCATGAAGACCATAAGGTGTAGGCTCACTGATAAGATCGTTGGCAGCGTGATGCTCCTCATCATTCCAGTTGTGCTTGACAGATAATCTCCTCAAAGCCTTACCTCTAGCAAGCGCAGCCTCAAGTCTATCTGTTCGCCCCCTGAAGTAGTTCTGCTCCTTGTCAAAAACAGGATCAGCCTGCAGAAGCTTGAGAATCTTGTCGTTCCTCTCGAGGACTTCTTTTGTGAAGAGGAACTCTGCCAGTTGGTCCACGTTGATGTCAGACTTGGCGCGTTCTTGGGCCAGAAGCTCTGAACCTTGGGGGCCGGAGGGCTTGAGGGCCTTGACCCAGTCTGGATTTTGCGGAGGCATTGTTGGTGTGGATGTGATTTTACCCCGGATTTTGGTGAGAGGGAGAGAAGAGGTTGATGATGGAATGTTTAGATTAAGGGGAGTTTGAACTTTATGGGGCGTCGCTCGGTCCAAGCGATGTCGGAAAATCGATGAGGCTAAGACTTGGATACCTCGGCTCTTTTAAAAAGTGGACCATGACGACGACGCTATTAGAGGGTGCCTCGGTATGTCGGTCGCTGATAGATGATGAAAGAAGTCATGATAACGTGCAATATTAGATTTTGTGGTCTGAAGTATATCAAAGTGTTTGTTCCTGTTTTTCATAATTTCTGACACTTCTGTGCTTGAACTGTGCCGCGATCTCGTCCCCAAAAGATTGTCAACAATGACGCCGAGAACGGCATAAACTCCGACGGACATTCCGCATCTTTATTCTTCCCGATCCGATCAGATAAGATAACAAGCCGAGGTTCTGCATGGGATGGGGTCCGGGGTACTCCAGATGATAGATGGGGTTTCGATCCGACTTACTCGTGACAGGAAATGGCAGGTGATCAGACCATGACTCTTTAGCTCAACGCTTTGCATGAGTCCGTCCAACGCCTGAGATATTTTTCGCTGTTCTAGACCATCACGCAAGAAATGGAGAAACTAATTTCCGTGGAGTCTAGAACACATTGGCCTTGCCCCTGACCGCCGCAAGGACAGCTCTACAGGGTAAGTCGAAGCTTTATGCTTTGCTCCGAAACAACATCAGAGCTGGTCTCATATATGATACTGTGAAGCTTTAACAATACTTGATGAGAAATACATAATCACGTAAAATAGGATACTGGCATATCTCGAATTAAGATCTGGGACTGCCACCTTTGTGTCCCATGTCAATGTTCGTAGTCATTTTTACACTGTTAGCGTACGACATATTCTGCATGTCAGCAGCATTTCAGAAAGTGATCTATCTTGTCTCGTTCAGGTGATGGACCTGGTTCTAATGACTTTCTTTATCTTGACATAATATCATAGTCTCCGGTTTCACAATATCTCCCTCAGAGAATGCAGCTGGCACGATTTGCTTCGACGGCTCAAGTGAGCCAGGCCGAAACAGGAAATGAAAGAGCGAGATCGAGACGCGTAAAATTACATCACGACGTTGCATATCAGAGATGACGTAGCCCTAAAGTCTTTTCCAAGCATCCCTTTCACAGATTGACACGACGCATTCCGCGGGCGGACCAATCTCTAATAAGCTTTCGTATAAATAAATCCAAGGCCGTGACAGCCATGATGTGCTACATGGGTCGCCCCACTTGGGCGGACTTAGCGATTTACGAGCACAGCCCTGCAGGGTCATCACAGACGAAGCAGAAGGATCATTTCTTCTTCCATGTCGACGAGAGAAACTTTGTGATAGTGTTACTTGAAGTTAAACGTCAAACATACTCAGAGACATGACGTACAAGCCCAATTGCCGACGGAAAACTGGCGCTCCGACTGAGTGCAATGCAACTCCGGGTCCGAGTCGGAGGTCAAAGTTCCAAACGTCGAGGCCGTTGTGCCGAATTCCCGGGAGCTGCACCAACAAAACATGATTCTAACGTGTCTAGTGTGAGCAGCTTGAAACAGAAACCTCCGAGAATACTCGCGTAAACCACGCTGTCTCAGCTGAGGCTCAAGTACCTTTTCCAAAACTCCCTGATGTTTATTCTGTTGCCTCGAATCCTTCCATCCGCCGTTGACGCGTCCAGCAAACTCAATCACCAACGAGAAAAAAGCCACCTCCATGGCCCCTATCCCGTCACATAAACCGTGCCGTGCTTACGCTTGTCAAAAGGCGCAGCCGTATAACGGTAGCGCCAAAATGGCACTATCGTGACATGAGAAAACCCGCGGCGTTGTAGGTCCAGAACGTGTCTCGACCAATCTCGATCGCTTCTATTGGTGGAAGCGTAAACCTGCCCACCGCAACTAACCTGGTCGGGTAGCACCCGAGAAAAAGTGCCTAACCACTAAATCCCTTGAAACTCGGTAGCGCTGTTGAGATGGCCGTGGTGGGTATAATTATTACCCCGTTGGACCCCTCTTTTTCGTTCCTCGGATTTGAGAGACTGTAGACTCTGCGCGAGGGATATATCATGGAATCGAGGCTTACTTACAATGATGCGAGTTCGTCGGAGGAGGTTATTGTGAGGAGACATCCTCCCAGGGTCATTTTTGTGCGACACATCAGGACCAATTGGCTCAAGTATGCGACGGGTTTGTTGCTCATACTGTAAGTTATTCGCGAAACATTTTCAGGGTCCTTGCTCATGGGTCTGCAGGTCCATCAGCCAGTTAATCTACATCACCCGCCTCGGCACGGGAATGGTCCGTATACCAAACGATCCCTACGATTTACGATTCGGCCACCTCAGTCACGACAGTCCTGAAATTTGGGACGATAACCATCAATCGTTCCTCCGAAGCGCTCGTCCTGTACCGATCCATTCGCACAATGATTACACACGGCATATCCCGCTGTTTGAAGCCCTCGGCTCTGGGTGTATCAGCATCGAAGCAGATGTTCATCTACGACATGGCAACCTTTTCGTTGCGCATTCGCGATTGAGCGTGAATCCTCACCGAACGTTACAGGGCTTGTACCTGAAGCCCCTGCAGCGCATGTTGGAGGCACGGAACGCGGGAGTGAAAATTGAGGACTGGCAAGGTTTTTTCGAAATGGCACCCAAGCAGACCGTCACGCTCCTCGTTGATCTCAAAACAGCTGGCCCAGAAACATTCGATGCGTTAAACGCCCAGCTCCAGCCTTTGAGAGACCTTGGCTACTTGACATACTGGAACGGCACGGAGAGAATTATTCGACCTCTCACTGTCGTCGGAACCGGAAACACTCCGTTCGAGTCCGTTCTGGCTATGAACTCTACACATCGCGACATTTTCTGGGACGCCAAGCTTGAGCGTCTCGTCTCAATGGATGATGACTTCTCAACAAACCCTCCAACATACAAATTCAACCGCTCCAACTCATACTTTGCATCAACAAGATTTGAGAACGCTATTCTCTACAGATCAAACTTCCAGCGCGTTCTGGATACACCGCCGTCAAGAGAACTTGACATGGCGTTGACGCAGATTGAGCAGGCCAAGGCTCGTGGCCTGTTGGCGCGGTACTGGGATACGCCTTCAAAGCCACCCAATGTGAGGGATATCGCGTGGAGGGTGTTGATAGACAATGGTATTGGAATCCTCAATATGGATGATATGGGACTTGTGAGGGGAAGGGCTAGAGGTTGGGGTGCATTGGGTCGTGATTATCTTTGACGTAGCGAATTGTTTTATACCATGTTATGATAGATTATACATTAAACTTTCCATTTTTACGTTGTTGGTTGCTTCGACCCATCATGTTTTCACCAAGAGACATCTTCTCTTCAGCTGGCCACATGCCCCTGCCGACTCCATGCATCCTTTGGACTAGCTACTCTAGACCAATTACACGAGCATCATTATGATTGGTAGACAATACTTAGCAGCTGCCAAAACCGTAACCCTGTTGTCGCCCGTGCTTGGCTGCGCCACGGCCAAAGGTCTTCCCGCGGGACCCTTGTCCGGCCGTCAGCGTGAATGGCTGCCAGCAATCTTACGACTTTCAGCATACTCCACTGCCAACATCCTCCCCTACGCCGCTTCTTTTGAGAGGTTATATCTTGCACATATTCTACAATGTCTCAGAGTCATTCAGAAATCTTCAACCGAGGGGCTAACGTTGCAGGGCCATCCTCATTCACCCTGTTCCCCTCACTTCCAGCAGAGATACGAGTTTCAATATGGACATGGGCTCTCCGACACCAAAGAATCATCAAGATCTTTCTCCGTTCGCACGCCGGATTTTGCGGAAACCGTACTAGGAATGGTATTCACTTTCCTCCGCTAGAACCCGGGAGGGAGGATCCAACCTACTATCCCGTTGTTGACGGCCACCGACTCCTTAGCAAGCTTCTCAGAGTCAATACAGAATCCAGAGAGGTAGCGCTGTCTTTTCGTCGGGTTCATCTCCCCTGTTGGTTTGCGGACAGAGAAGACAACTATGGCCTTTGGACTTCTGGAACGACCTACATCAACCCTGAATATGATTTTCTTCATATACAGGAGGACACGGTGGCTACCGTGGACTTTGTGTGCGATTTAAAGATAAAGTATGATCCACGTAACGTTGGTATCAGGAATCTTGCACTGTGTAGCAATCAGCTGGGAGGACGTCCATCTGGTCTCCATGCAATGAGGTCATCCAAAGTCGAATCCTCAAAGATGAGGATATTCAGAGAAATCATCAGTGGCCTTGCTGAAGTTTGGTTGGTTTCTATCCAAGAATCTATTCGGCAGATGATTGGTGGTGAAAATGAATGGCCAACAATCCGCAAGACGTTCTTCGAAAGGTCAATTCCCATTCACGCTACGCCACACCGCTTCGATCGTATTGGGCTTGATCCTCGCACTGTCGAAGACGATCTGAGCCATCTTCACGTCCGCAATCCCAAGCGTTTATATGACTCATGGCTGCAAGTTCTAGAAAGGATAGAAGTAAGACCACGTGAAGAACGATACCGTCTCTTACTTGCCTTCAATCCTCGTCGAACGATATGTAACCTCAGGGATGCCGAGGATTGGTTGCAATGGGAAGGTAATGGATGGGCAGCAAAGCCTGGAAGTGTATGGCCTTCTCAAGAACCACAAATAGAGAGAGTTGCAGCTTCGGAACCCACAGAATCTTGGGATGAAGACATAACCAAGGCTGTGAGGCCAGCCTTTGGCTTTTGGCTTTTCCCGGTCGATGCATTCTGTGATGCGAATAAAACTGGAGAGCGACAGGGTTATATCACAACGTTTGATGTCAGGAAACATCGGCCTGAGCTGGCGCTTCTCCTCCTAAACGAAGGAGACGCGGATCGGAATGTGTCGAGAGAGGTTGAGGCTCGTCATAAAATCACCTTGGAGCCTCGGGTACTAACATTGCCGTAACGAAGGAGAGCACCATTGTATGGCCCGGGTTTAGAAGTTTCTGTTCTGTGGACTGATACAAGAAACTTGAGTCAAGAGCCATGATGTTGAAACTCGAGCTTAAATCTATTCATACGCCATTTTAATGTCTAAAACTGTCTCTTCTCTGATGTGTCCCTACACCCGTTTTAAATTTTGGTCTTGATTCCAAACCAGTTTCCCGCCAGGACGGCCCGTGATGCAAACAAGCAACCCAGGCCGAGAGCTAGAACTCCCATCAAGAAGCCGCTAAGAGCTTGAGTTCCCATCTTGTCTATCATTGTGCCGCTACTTGGAATGGCAATTAGTAAAGAGAAGCTGATGACGAAATTCATGGTTCCTGTAAGCTGATTAGCGAGGTAATATCTAAAGCAAGCCAGGGATCATACCATAATATCGTCCGTAATCTTTTGGCTCGCATGTCTTGCCGACACATACTAAAATTGTTAGCGATGCTTTTCTTCTCATCACTGGAGACGACTCTTACCTGGAGTTATAGATAAGAAACCCCCGGAACAAAAACCCCAGATACCTGTGAACACGTAGAGCACGACGCTGTTGTCGCCAAAGGGGACAAAGAGTGTACCCATAAAGACCAACGTCAATGCCATCATAAATATCAAAACATTGTAATGGCCTAGCTTGTCACCAATCAAGCCCGGTATGACACGACCGAAAGCCGAAGCACCGCCGATGATTGAGACCAGGGTGTAGCCAGTTTCGGCCGTCAAACCAGCCTGGATCGCAAAAGTCGGCAACAGGCCACCGATTCCATAAAGAACGAACTGAGTAGCGAAGAACATAACACAAACCAGCGTAAAAGCCACAGACCGGAAGGCAGAGAAGTTGAGCAGAGAGAGACCGCCTTTCTTGGCTATCGGCATGTTGACGAGCTTGACAAGTCGGCGGTAAGGAATGAAGCAGATTGTTCCGAGAGTGAAGATACCGAGAATGACTAAGGCAAGTATTCTCATTGACCAGCTCCAACCCAGCTTTGGGAGCAGTGATCGAAGCATAATGGGGAAGATCACTGTTCCTGTTGATGAGCCAGTGAGGGCTATTCCGATAGCGAAACCGCGCTTCCGTGAAAAGAGCTTTGCGACTACTGCTACGGGGATAGTGCCAGCAATAGCAGTCGATAGCCCACCGAAAATTCCAAAGCACAGCATAAATTGCCAGTACTGTTTGCACTCAGCTAGCAGAACGAACATAATAACGATGCCGCCTCCCCCAACAATACTCATAGCGAAAGGACCACGCTGGTCGAGAAAAGAGCCAACTTGAATGGCGACAAGCATTGATACAAACATGTACATGCCAGGAATCCAGCCAATATCGCCAGCTGAGTAATCGGAGAGCTGATTTAACTCGAGGTAAGACTGGAACGTTCCGACAGACTGCATCATGCCTAGACGACGTCAATGACGGGCAATAGGGCTGAAGTGGCGCTGTACTTACCATATGTGGGCATCAAAAACAAAAAGCTCCCAAAGACACATACCCAAGCTGCGAAACTGTTCTCAATGTCGACAGCCGCTGATTCGTTGTCCAACACAGAGGGCGCATTCGCTGTGGCGGTCTGTGGCTCACTCGCCGCCGTCGCTTCGGCAGTCTTTTCCGGCGAAGACATGGTTGCTCTCCTTACTGTACCGACTACTTCACCTAGAATCCCAACGCTGAGAATATCAAACGAAGACAGCCTGATTCCATCCAGAAAGGATTGAAGATGAGAAACGGAGAAAGAAAAAAGACTGATGTCGGATACACGATCCGACGCCGGGTATTGCACCCCAAAATGTGATTAACCCAAAAAGGTGCATCAGAATCGCAGGTCTCCGCGATCGCACTCCACTTTGGTAGATTCATCATCGGAGATTACAAATGCATTTCTGGGCAGGGTAACCGTTTCTGTCATAGGAGGGCGTTCTTTTCGCGGAGTGCATGAACGTGCCTTGGCAGAGCGATATTCACTGACGAAAGTCAGATACTGTTAATGTATTATTTATCTTGCACTATTTTATAAAGTCTAGTAAAACCTTGCTGCAAATGAACAACAGACTTCTAGAAGACGCCCTCATCATTTCCGCTTGTTCTCAGTGGATTGGACTGAGGAAGAGCCCATCTAGCTTAAACAAGCACTTACTTGCCCAGTTCCAACACTCCCGATGGACCAATACTGAGCTTGACTCCAGGCTTGGTAGCCCAAATGACATCCGGATGAGCGATATACAACCAAGGGGGATTTTCATGCACCCTCTTCAAAGCCTCCGCATACGCCTTTTCCCTATCATCTCCCTTCGTTGCTATTCTCGCCTTTGCAAACAACCTCTGAAAATCATCATCATGATATCCCAGCCACCACGTACCATGCGATTCGCTCGATACCTTGTCGTCTAGAACCCGAAAGGTCGTGTTAGGCGTCGAGTCAAAACAAGCTAGGTCACCAATGTTCTTCCGCAGACCTATCGAACGTGCGTATTCTGGACGATTTGTCTCGATCTCGACGTCTACTTTGAAACCGATGGCCTCTAGAGATCTCTTGACGAACTCAGTTATCTTGATAGCGTGCTCCGGCATCCATTCTGGTGTGCGTAGGCGAAGAGGCTTGCTCAAGTCAAGGTGCTCGATAAGCTCTTTCGCTCGCTCAGGGTCATAAGGGATTGAGCTTAGGTTTGCCTCCTTGAAGCCAAGATGGTGAGGGCTGACGACGGTTGCAGCTGGCGTGGCAAGGCCCAAGTAGACTTCGTCGACCAGAGCTTGGTTATCGATGGCGAGATTGGCAGCGAGGCGCACCTGCGGTGAAGAGAAGATTCCCTCTGGGCAATTGAGGTAGTAGATGACAGACAAGGTACTTAAAACTCTTCCCCACCGTAGCGAGGCTTGGAAGTCAAGAAGACTCAGATCGTCAATGCGTTCCAGGTTCAAGGCTGCATCCACTTGTCCACCTTGCAAAAGCTTCAGCCTTTCTTCACCGCTGCGTGCCGCCGTAGCAGCGATTTTCCTCGGCCAATCTGGGTGCTGAGAAGGATCTACCAGCTCTAGTGTTGCAGACCCAACGCTGTCTTGTCGCGTAAATTCGATAACACGATACGGACCCGTGCCGAGGATTGGCTTTCCATTTGAGTCAATTCTCGACGGCCAAAAGTCATTGAGGACGTTTAGAAGATCTGCAAATGGTTCTTCGTGCTGAATCTTGACCACACTGGAATCTTCGGCGGTGAATGTCGTATTGGCGAAATACCGACTATAGCTCCAGGCCATGCCAAAGTAATCATGTGAGTCAAGAAAACCCTTGATGTACTCGACAATGAGGAGGGCGTCACAAGGTTCTCCATCGTGAAAAACTGCACCATCTCGGATATGAAAGAACCATGTCCGTTGATCGTCTGAAACATCCCATCGGTCAAAGAGCCCTGGTAGGACCTCGCCGTCTGGCTGCCATCGAATCAAAGGTTCCAAGACTAGGCTTTTGAGAGCGAGGACACTGTTGTCATCGGTCACCTGCGTGGGCAGACGAAAGTCGACGTTTTCCAGAACGATGCGAAGAATATCAGACATTCTGGCTATATTCTGTGATTGTGATTCATATCCGAGTCGGCTTATCAGGTCTTCTTATCAATATCGACTGCTCGAGTTTCATGGTTTCTGAATGTGGACGCCGCCCCACGTCTTGAATGACACCATAGCGGATTGCAATGGCATTGGTCGGGAGAAATCGAGGAGCAAGTTCATAGAAATACCTCTTTTTCTGACGGCTTCCCATACAAATCCCATGTACTCTTATGTCGCTTTGACATTTTAGTACTAGCCTGTTGTCGCACCCTCAGACTATTATTGCGCCATCAGCTTATCAGGCTCATCTCAGACTGCTATCACCGCTTCGCCTAAATCCATAGTACGATCAGAGATGGGATTGTTCCCATCCTCGGTGAAACTCTGCCTTTGGATTGCGAACTAGGGGAAAAAGATCCATAGTGGAAAATAATAGTTGATCTTTCTTGACTAAGGTGTTGCACTCTATCGGGCAATTTCGTGTCCATCACCAGTCATGTTTATATAACTGCCAGATTATTCCCTGGCCATGATAAGCACAAGACTAAGCTTGCGGTAAAAATGGCACATCAAATTGACACCCACAGTCACAGCGACGCTGAAGTCGCGACAAAGCCTAGCCTCGATGCCAAAACCAGTCCTGTGTTGGACACAGAGGTCATCGACCATGGTCTTGATCCCAATGCGCAGTCCGGTTCTAAATGGCGTCGCATTGCTGGTTTCTTTTGGGACTCTATTGACGGGGATCCAAAATACCGTGCATATGTCAGACGCCTAGATCTGATCTTCTTGTAAGTAGTGCCGTGGCTTCTTTCTCGTCCCGCACTGCATTGCATTAGCGAGACGTCCAGCTAACGGCGCCTAGTCCAACGGTTTTGCTTGGCTACTTTATCAAGTATTTGGACCAGACCAATTACAGTGAGTTCTTACTAGATCTTTTGGATTTATAGGTCTTAGCTAACGCTCTTGAGGTAACGCATTTGTCAGCGGGATGCAAGAAGATCTCGAACTTTACGGCAATGAACGGAACTGGCTTGGCACATGGTTTAGTCTAGGCATCATGGTCGGTACTATCCCAGCTCAGATGCTGCAGCTGAGCCATATTCGACCTTCCATCTTGATTCCTACCTGTGAAATATGCTGGTCGGCTTTGGTCATTGGCATGGGCTTCACCCACAGCATCAAAGTGGTAAGATATCAGTTCGTATTCTTTTTAAATTTGACTGGCTGACGCTTCAAAAGATGTATGCTTTGCGTTTCTTCATAGGCCTGTTTGAATCATGCGCTTTTCCTGGATATATTGCCATGCTTGGCAGTTGGTATGGTCCCAATGAGCTGACAAAGCGACTCGCCATTCTTCTTGAGGTTGAGTCTATCGCCAGCATGTTCAGCGGATATCTTCAAGCTGGTTTATACAGTAGTATGAACGGACGTCATGGCCTCGCTGGTTGGAGATGGCTGTTCATCATGGACGGAGTAATCTCAGTTCCTGTTGCCATCTGGGGTTTGTTCGGACTGCCTGATCACCCACACAACACGAGGGCCTTTTACTGGACAAAAGAAGTGAGTCAACCTTAGAGGAGATCTGACGAGTCAACTTACCATTTCACAGCATATCAAGTATGGCCAGGAGCGGATCGCCAAGTTTGGCGTCAGAGAGCAGGTCAAACTGAACTGGGCTGAGATCAAGCGAATCTACTTAGGATGGAGGATTTGGATGTTTGTCATCCCATACACGTAAGTCAAAATCCCACCCATTTCCATACCGCAGTGGCTTATACCTCGCAGCATGGTCGCTGCTTGCCACACAGCTACAAGTTACTTCAACCTCTGGCTCAAGGCAGAGGGTTACAGTGTGCAAAAGATCAATTACCTACCGACTGGCGGGAACGCCCTCGCCATCGTTGTAACTGTTGCCTGGGGAATGATTGCAGACCGAACCAAGCAGTACTACTGGCTGATTACGTCTCTTACACTTCTGATGATCGTGGCCAATATTCTTCTTTCGGTCTGGGATATTCCCAAGTCCGCTCTCATGTTCGCTTACTACATCTCCTACGCCGGCTCAGCATGTACTCCTGTTCTGATTGTAAGTGATGCAGGATTATTCTCAGGCTCACAGCTAATGAACGAAATAGAGTTGGACATATGGGTTGAACGCTGCTGATACCAACACGAGGCAGCTTTTGGTCGCTACAGCTAATCTTGTGTCTTACGCCTGGGTCCTCTGGGTGCCGTGTAAGTATCTACAGGACGCGTATAGGGGTACATGAGAGCTAATTTGCTACAGTGGTTCTGTTTCCGACATACGATGCACCAAAGTATAAGTATGGTTATCAGATTTTGATCCTATTTGGCGGAATCGCCATTTTGAGCATCACGGCGATGAAGTATCTGTATGGCCGAAAGAAGTAGTCTCAGGGCTTAGAAAAGTGTGAATGGTTCTTCTGCAAGTAAAATGAGGCCGAGTCAACTTATTATCGACGTAGTTGCAAATTTCCGGAGTAGAATGAGACACCAAGAGTCCGAGAGTAATAAACACCCTGAACTAGAATCGAAGAACTGGGCTTTTTATGTAGAAAGCATGGAACAGGAGCGAAAGATGAGGACATTCATATTCATTTTATTCAGTGATCAAAGGCTACAGGAAGATTTGATGGCATTGTTAGGCAGTTCCAATTCACTGTTATCATCCCATCTAGATGGTACTATTTCTTATGCTTGAATAACAAAGGACGTCTATCAGAGACCCATAGAGTTAATGGCATTTATATGGTACCAAATGACGTGCTTTGCCGATGTGGGTACTAAGAATCGAAACCAGTTTCGACTCGCTTTTATAAGCAGTGCCTTGTTCCTGTTCATGCAGCACTTGACACAATTTGGGGTCTCAAGGATTCTAAGCCACGCACACACACCAAGATCAAGTCACAGGATATGGAGGACTGGCCTTCGCTCGAACGGGTCGGAGTCGCGTTGGGTAAAAAGACGCTATTCGTCACCCGCAATGATTTGAGAGTTTCCTTATCTGAAGGCTACATCCCCCTACTTGTGAACCTAACCATTGAAGACAAGGCAGCAAAAGGTTTGCGGAAGCACAAAGGCGGCAGTACAATTGAGGATGCAGTCTACGTCTCTGCGCTCGAAGCCGTACGAGACAATCGGTTCTTACTGCTCACCGGCAAAAGTGGCTCGGGCAAGACGACCTTTGCAGAATACCTGATATTTGGTCATGCCGCTGGTGTCTTTGAGAGAGACAGAGACGCAATTCCCCGCAATGAACGCGGCGAGAGACGGAAGGAAATATTGAGTGGGCTACGAACGTTGCCATTGCTCATCACAGCCGCCAACACGCAAGATCTTGCAGATCTTGATGGCAACCTGAGCGCAATTCTTGAATCTTGGGACAGTAGAGAAAAAGACAGAGAGGTTGACGAGCTGCTTCTTATACTGGATGGCATAGAAAACGCAGGATTGCAAGGGATGAAGCATATCACATCTATGGCCAGCGCTATCACTCTAAGACCCCACGTCAGGCTGCTTGTCCTGGGTAGAGACGAGGAAACTCAAGACTGGACGCTGCCAGTGGGCTTTGCAAAACTCCAATTACTACCGCTACTGACGACTCAAAGACATGAGCTCGCTCAAAAACTGAACCTGGACACAAACCATGGTTCTGGAAGTGGTGCTTCGAGACCAGCTGTTTTTACCTTGTCCCTAGCGACAGGACATGTTGGGGATACCGGCGAATCTGCCTTGGATACTTGGCTAAGGCTTTTGTCCCCCGAAACGCGTCAAGACTTTCTGGAAGGTGCGCTGGACAAATGGAAATACCAGCGGAACAGCCAACGTGAGGCTCTGGAAAAGACGACTCTGAAATGTCCATTCGTCTTGTGCACCGCAGTTCAAGAGCTCTTAATAGCTGCGCAATTACAGACAGCGTCCTTTCAGGAGATACTGGATGTCTTTGACCAAGATGCTAAATCGGCAATACCCATTGTTCGAAGTCTTCTGAATCGGTTTGCAAAGGGAGAAAAGCAGGAGAAGCTGATCTGCGAACTTCTAAACCGGCATGAGTATGATCTTGACGAGGAAAAGGCTCAATATGCTGCACTTGTCGCCTCCGAGTTCATAGACCTCAAAAATACGCCCTTGGTCACCCGAGCCATCGCTCGCCTACTTAAGGTGGTCGAGATTGGAACCCTCCCCTTATCCTATCGGGTTATGGCCGGTCGCTATCTCTCACTATTTGGAGATCCGCGCGATCTGGTAGAGTTGGTTGACATCACAGAAGGAACAAGCTTTTTTGGATCGTCCAATCATCCTAACTCCAGGCCTGTTCACAGGCTTCATATTGACCCCTTCAAGATTGGGGCGTTTCCAGTTGTGAATCGAGACTACGGAGAGTTTGTGCAGCAGACAGGTCGTACTTGGCTGAGCCATGATGGCTATGATCCATTTTTGCGGAACACACCAGCAACAGATCTCACATGGCATGAAGCCAGAGCATACTGCCGATGGGTTACGCAGAAATGGAGGAAAGCAGCTAAAATAGGTCCCAACGAAACTGTGCAACTACCTTCAGAACCCCAGTGGGAGAGAGCATCAAGAGGAGATCAACGCGCATCACAGGCAGGACAGAACATTTACCCATGGGGCACCGAATTTGCAACGAGTCTATCAAACTGCGAAGAACTTGGGATGAACAATAAATGTGCCGTCGGTCTATTTCCCCAGTCGAGCTCACCGTTTGGATGCTACGACATGACCGGACAAGTATGGGAATGGTGCACAACCTTATGGGGAGAGGATATGGCGACGCCAACGTTCATGTATCCGTGGAAAAGCTCAGATGGTCGTGAGGATCTGGAGGCGGACGGTTCAATCAGGAGAGTTTTGCGAGGAGGGTGCTTTTCGAGTGGTCAAGCCAAGGCGACGTGCACGTATCGTGGGAGTCTTGAGCCGACTGGATTTTGGCGGGGTAATGGGTTCCGCGTGGTGGTCGTATCTGAATAAAACAGATAGCGCTAGAGAGGAAATATGAGTCAGGTCCCGGTGTAATAATCCGTGGGTCTGATGACACCATCGCCTTGATCTCCACCTATCTGTGCCTGAAAGGATAAATAGCCCGCACTGATCGCACGCAGGACATATCCTTGTATCAACAAATAGGTGAAATCATGCCGATCCTTAACGATGTCCAGTTGTCGAGTCCCAAGGACCTAGTTCCTCTTGCCAAAGGTGACGAGCCAATTTATGTCATTCTCACCAGTTCCAACGACGAGGAAACCGGTGCACCGTGGTGCTCCGATGTTCGAGCTGCCTTACCACTCCTGAAAGAGACCTTTGATAAGCCAGACGGGCCCAAGGCTATTTACGAGAGTGTCGGTCCCCGGCCTGGGTGGGTGATTATTCTAGACAGTTGGAGAGTGCTAGCTGACAGAGCCACAGGTGGAAGAAGCCGGATAATCCACACAAGCTCACATGGAACATATCTGCTATTCCAACTGTTATTAGGTTCGAACTTCGCGATGGAAGGATAGAGGAGACGGGTAGGCTTGTGGAGGCCGAGGTTTATGAAGAGGGAAGATTGCAGAACTTCGTGTTCAAGTCTGTATAGAAAATTAGCGACGGGACATGTAGGATGATTTATGTAAAGGTATAAGCTCTAAATCTTTTTGTATTTCCTCCTGTCAATCTATGCTATTATCTATCCGTGAACCATTACCCTCCTTATCATACAACCGGTCTTGATAAGTAGGCACCTTATCGACTTATACAAACTCCTTTGTCTGTTGATCACACCAATTCCAGAAGTCCGCTGCAATTCCACTACCGCCGTCCTCTTTCGTCTTCAAGCTCTGGACAAGATCCTTCCTCGGGTTCGGGTGCCATCTTCCCCAAGGAATACCATACCTACCACCATCCTCAAGCTTAATCTCGGTGCTGACCCCAGCCCAGAGTTCCGAATAAGCTCCTCGCTTAGGTGGATGCAGGAAGACTTTATTGGGTACCCTGAGATGCCAGGGCACGCGGTCCCAGATATTGGTTGAAAGGTTTCCGGGGTTCTGGCAAATGCAAATAATATCATCTGAACGCACACGCCGGTCGAATTCTGAGGCGAGGAACCAGTTTGCTGTTTTGGAAATGGTGTAGTTGTGTGTTGGGTCTTTGGAATGTTTGCCGGGAGTAAGCTCGGCCAGCGGAATACCTCCAGGAGGGGCCATCATGTCCATTACACCTGAGCCTGTGAAGATGACTCGAGTCGAAGGACCAGGGTTCCTGCTGGCTGTTTGTTTCAGGACGGGCAATAGAAGCTTGGTGAGCAGGAATGGTGCCAAGCAGTTTATTCCCATTTGTGGCTCGTATCCTTGGGCAGTAACTTCGTGTGATGGTGCGGCGCTGATACCCGCGTTGTTCCACAACACATCGAGACGCGTCTCCTGCGCGAGAAAGGTGGAGGCACAGGCTGCAACGGAGGCCAGATCATTGAGATCAATGTGAAGCGTCTTAAGATTTCCAGTGCTCTCTGGGTATGCGGCTTTGATGGCCTCGATAGTCTTTTGTGCTTTGGCGGCGGACCGGGCCGGAAGATAGACTGTACCTCCTTTGGAGTACAGCATATGGACTAGCTCTAGGCCAACGCCATTAGTTCCTCCAGTCACCATGAAGACTCTGCCTTCTAGTGAAGGAACAATATTCTCGGTGAAAGTAGGCTTGGGTGGGAATAGTTGCGTCCAGGCAGCTTGCATGATGATAAGTCAAGAGTGACAGAACGTCGGGTACAAGTAAAATGATGCTGAGAACGTGTCTTCGACAATGTTTTATTCTGGGGAAGAAATGCCATTATTCTTATATATGACTATGTTTTAGCTTATCAATCCAATGTTGTCATTTCCTTCATAGAGTCTGACACCCTGGTCATTCCGACTGTCAGATTGAAGCAGCCGAGAGAAATTGTGGTCAGAATACACTCCCTGCAACAGCGTTCATTTGCAAGTACCAGATAATCTAAAAGACCGTGGAATTAGTTCTAAGGATAGAAAATTTATTATTCAGCTTTGCAGAGATGCCAGAGTTAATGGCCTTTCTCCCCGCTGAGATCTCCAAAAATTAGTCGTCTGAAGTATCCCACTATCCATCAAAAACCACCACCGCTTCGCAAAACTTTCGCCAACCTCCCATCCCATCGGGTCCCATGGTACAGTCCCCCATACCTTCAAGCTCCCATACTGCATATCGCGCGCAAACTCCTCTTCATTAATAATAGAGAGAGACTTGAGGAGTTTGTCCCGCAATGATGCCCAGGGCAGCATGTCTAGGTATGACAGGTGAGGGACGCTCTTCTGTAATTGAGTAGGCGCTATGTTAGATGGAAGACTGTCGGCCAAGGCTCTAATATTGAAGCCTGGTATCTGCTGGCAGTCTAGGTCGAGACGCTGGGCTATGACGGCTAGAGCGGTGGCGGCGGTCAGGTCGGTCAAGATGAGGTAATGGCTGTCCATTGTGGGTTGCTCCGATGTGTATTGGGTATGAAATAGGCTTGCATCGAACACTTCTGTGACAGCCATGCTTGAGCCCTCGGTAGATGATTGCCCAGGACTGGAACGTGCATCTCTTCTCACAAGGGCTCCCACGTCCTCATTAACCTCGTACTGTGCCACTTGCTTCTGTTTACCGGCAAGTCGTGACCCTGGAACAAATCAGTCTAACCATTTCGCGTAGGCGCGTTGTCGTACTACATACGCCTGGCTCTTTGGGACAGCCTGTTCTGGATCCGCTTTCGCTGGGCGGGGTCCGGTACAGCAGTCCAATCGTCTTCAGTAGATTTCACAAATGGCTCCCAGTTGGGCTTCATGGTGGACAGACCGCCTGAGTCTGGGCAGAGTTGAGAGAACGCTAGTGTGGAAGAAAAAGCTGACGACTTCGGTTGAGAAAAGATGACAGAGCGCTGCTGATATTGTCAACTTTCTGACAGTCAGACTTGTCAGACTGCATAACCGAGATGAGCGGCCCAATCACAAGCCGGACTAGTTCATATAGAGTTAGACCAACTATTCTGATACTGGTAAGCCACCAAGTACTGCCTGGCTACAGTTGTAAGATGACATTTGCGTGTACAGGCCCAAGCAAACATTCATTGATATGGATATGTCTATTTCTTGACCTACCTTGAAGCCCCCAACCATCGATTAGCTAATATCCGCGATACCTACCCAGTATGGCTTTTCTCAGCATCTCAATTGGAATGACACGACGTGCCAGAAGCTCGTTTCCTCCATGTTTTGGGGCATAACTGGAAGTCTCGTGTAGTGTGTCCTATTACTTTTGAACCGGAGCTGAGATACTCCAAGCACCTGGGTCAACCTGGAACATCAATGAAAGCGCTAGAGGGGGCATAGTTATCTGATTAGCTCTAAGAGCATACTATCCCCAATCTTTTTACGAGCCTGCTCCTCAAAAGTTGTTCGTAGTAAAAGGCGGCAAGTTTTACTTCTTAATATCCAAAGTTTTGAAACCTGATCTCTGTATCCCTATTCTTCTTTCTCCTCTTGATATCTACGCCCTAAAGTTTGGATCAACACAGAGAACTTAACTGTCTTGACTTGTTTAATCCTACCGGGCTCTCCATCGGTAAGCAAGCAAGAGTGGCTTGTTCATCTTGGGTCCGATGATGGCAGCCTGCCACTGTCAATTTTACGAAAGTCCCATCTACCACTGCTGCACAGCCGCATAACAGAAACTCACAGTGATATGGCAACCGCATCGCGGATAGACACTGGCAGCTCGACTTTTCTCATTTCATTCCCTTCCGGCTGTCCCCAAAACCGCTCCCTTCCCTTCAATCAACATTGTTCTCTCTCGCTTCCTTTCTGCATAGCACGCGGTCCTGGACAAAATCAAACTCGAAACCTACCTTACTCCTCTAGCAACAACAGACCATCACCTCAAGATGGCTACCGACTCTGCTAAGAACGCTGATGTTCCCAAGGAACAGTCGATTCCCGACAATAAGACTACTCCCGAAGCTGCTGAGCACTCGTCCACTGAGGTTAACAAGAACAAGACCGACATGACAAACAATGTCAAAAAGGACGACAAAACCGGTGATGTGAAGAAGAATCGGCGCAAGGTCCGGGATGAGCATTACGACAAGCTCGCCAACACCACGCCTGAAGAATCCCTCGCCGAGAACCCTCATCTCAGTAAGTCGACATGTCCCCACCTACGAGACTTTGCTAACAAGTACAAGAGGGTGTTCCCACTACCATGAAACTTCCATCCGAGGCCCACGAGTACATGGCTAAAGTGGAGGATGATGATTTGGCATACCTGGAGCACTACTACGACCATGCGAAGCTGTCAGAACACGACCTCTTGGAGTTGGGGGCCAGGGAAACGTATCCGTAGGAGCCAGCGCCATCGAGGGTTCATGGGCTTTGGGAGACTGACCAAATGGGACTTATATGCTGATGATGGTCTCGTGATCCGTGAGAGCAAGCTACAGTACTTTGGCTGCACGATGACTTCGTGAGCTAGGCCAGGCCATGCAGACGAGGTTGAAAGACGTCAAGGACTTCTCTCTAGTAGAGTAGCATCAAGTCAGAAAAGTTCAGACAATAGACAATTTCTAATGAATAAGCCACTAAGACAATCTATCATTCTTTCTTTCGTGAGTGTTTCAAAGTAGTGTTCAGTCGTGTCGCGCTCGGTAACATGAACACCAGGCTTAGGTGTAATTGCTTATTTACGATATGAGTTCGTAAACTCTGTTGAACACAGTTACAATTACACTTCCACTGTTCGAGTAGCAGTACATGCCCTTACCGAGAGGATCGATTTGCAAGTCCTGAACGCCTGACTGGGGCTGTCTGGTGAGTCCGTGACACATGGGCTTATATGCACAGAGAGGGTTTGGGTGATTGAGATATGTTTCTTGACGTCAAATTTAGTGATCATGAACTATATTCTATCCATGTCACCCGTAGGCTTTGCCAAGGCTTTTGGAGCCCTGAACGCAGTATGACTTTCGCCATCATACTTGCTTTAAGACAGTGTGACAAAACTTCTTTTCCTCTTTTGATTTCGGCACAGGCTGTAGGATGTTTTCGTACATGTCTCATTACCCCCGACACTGGGCCAGACCCTTCAAGCGCCAATCTGTCAGAGGCAGCTGCTAAATGGCTATGGGGGGCATAGCCGTCGTGTTAGCTCTGACAGTATGATACCTCCCATCTCTCCATGAACATGCTCCTCGAACGCATTTCGAAGTGAAAAGGCAGCACGTATGTACATCTCAATATCTTCGGTCTTGAGGCCTGGCCTTTTGGTCCCCTGTTCTTCCTGTACCCTTTCCTCGACTTCTACTAACGCCTTCTCTTCATCCTCACGCTTTCCCAACCTGTTGTAACTTGCTGCAAAATCTACCGTATGTCTACTAATTGCAGCACCACTTTCGACTAACACTCTTACCACATCACCATAACCGCTCATAATCGCACTTGCCAAAGGACCCCAACCATTTGAACCAGGCAGAGCATCGATATCAATATTATCCACCTTGAGAAGTCTATAAACGTATTCAAGTCTTCCGTGACTCGCTGCAGCGCGCAGTGGAGTAATATGTAACTCATTCGCAGCATTGGCATCCGCCTCATGGCTCATCAAAATCTCAAGAATCTGTAGATCTTTGCCTTCACATGCATAATGCAAAGGGGTTTTTCGACAACCGCATCTGGCATTAACGTCTGCCCCCGAATTGAGAAGCTCCACCACGAGATCCTTGTTGGACTCTAGAACAGCCCAATGCAGGACTGTGTAGCTATGGTAATAACCAAAGTTCTGGTAATAACCAGCAACCTGAAAGGGCTCATTCGGGTTTGCTCCATATTCAATGATGTGAGGAATTATTTTCCAGTGCCCGCTCAACGCTGCTAGATGCATCGCAGTCCGACCCTGCTGATCTTTCTCGTTTATACTCAGGCGGAGAGAGGCGATAACATCCTTGTGGCCTTCTTGGGCTGCCAAGTGAATAGGAATTCTACCGAAGTTGTCTGTAGCAAATTGATCCACGCGCTGCCTATGATTGGAGATCAAGCGATCAACCCAAGATTTGTCCATTTTGGCAGCGGCGCAGTGTAATGGTGTCATCCCATCAACCCCTGCTAATTTCATATTTGCGCCTCTTTCGAGAAGTTTGGACACGGCATCGTAGTTGAAGTTCCACATGGAATAATGTAGTGGTGTCCAACCTCTGATATCAGTAGCATCTAGTTCAGCCCCCTTAAACAGCAAGCTGTCTATCCAGTATGATACCGAGTGATCACTCAAAGCTGCAGCATAGTGAAGCGGGGTCCATCCCAGAATGTCCTGAGTTCTGACGTAGTTCTGCAGCCCGTCTGGTATGAGTCCAATAACAACATGGGATGTATCAAGATTGTAAGTTTCCCGTGGATCATTATAATCGGGACAAGCTATCAAGTGATGTAACCGTGTAAAACCACAGCTGACAATCTCAATTTGCTGTCGATCATTGTGCAAGGAATTCATTGATCCCCGCTGCTGTCGATTATATAGGATCTCTAGATCATTCCGAATCTGCTGGTAGGCATGGTCGCTAAATCGGAGTGACAGTTCCTCACGTATTGGCTCTGTCTCCCCAAATTCATTCTTCTCGCTTCTTTGTATTTTAGGCATTAGCGTTATGGTTCGCATGTACTCAACCACTATCGCAACCGTTCTTCTGAAGGTGAAACTATCCTCGCGAAACTCACTTGCGAGGTCCAACAAAGCGCTGTAAGAGTCATAAGCCGCGTACCAGTTTAAAAGTCTTTCATGCTGGAGTGCTTGGCCAAGCACTGTTTCGACAACACAATCCAACTCTCCAAGCCTTGCATAAGCATGCAGCGGAGGTATAAGGGTGAGATAGGCCTGGTTCAAGTCCATGAGACCTGAGCTTCTGATTGATCCTGCCAGCCTAGCAAGTATAGTGCCACGAAGCCGGATGTTGTTCCATTCGCCCGGGATGACCGTTCCCGCTACCTCCATCTCTGAACGTTGATCGATTGGGGCTTTCATCCTCGAAACAGCTGCCCAAACAAAGGCATGGAATATGTGCCTAGCAAAAAGATGCTCCAGGCTGTCGTTCGACGAAATAGAGAAGAATGTGGCCGGTTTGACGGTTTGAGAATCAAAAGAACTCTCCTCGTCCTCGTCGTCTACTTCGTCAAAATCACCGACATTCGTCTGCTCGCGGTCTTCCTCTTCGTCTGAGGACTCAGTAAGCGATGACTTGTAATAGCCCTCGCGAAATTTCGTACCGACAACCCTCCATGCCTCTTCGTATTGTTCTGTGATTTCGCTCTCATTGATCTCCAGAGGCTTTGGTGCGTCTGCTGGCAGCCACCATTCAAATGCCTGTTCCAAATACTTTGTACGCTCTCCCAGAAGTATCAGACCACCCCTAGTCTGGGAACTCCTCTTGCGATACCATTCGTCATTGTCCCCCAACCTTTTTGTCTTAGAGGTAGTTGAAGCCAACTCTCGCTCTTTGTCTATTGAGGCAAGCCACAAGGATAAGACCGAGTCGAGTTCATCTAGACGGGCCTTCCACTGCCCTTTCAGGTGCTTCAAGTGTAAAAAAACGGGAAATGTTTTAGGGTCCTCGCCTTTTGCGCGTGTATCGACTTGAATTTTCCAGCTCCAAGTAGGTGGCTCAGAGGCTTCCCACGGACATAGGGTGTTCATCGTGACCTCAATGGCCTCAGCAAGAGAGTTTGCCTCTCTTGAAGCTGGTCCACCCCATCCGGCTAGCTGCGCTAGATGTCTTCGTATTTCCAAGATCTCTTGTGCTTCATTGCCTCGTCGCTCTACCGAGAGTTCTCCTGGATTAGGTTTGTCACATTGATCTGGTGTTTCGATGTCTGAATCCCCTTTCAATACCACCGTCCAGGTTCGATGTTTGGAGAGACCGAAGTCAAAATTGTGATCGTCATTCATTGGTCCACTATCAGGGCCTAGCTTTGGGTCTCCTAGGGCCAGAGCAAGCCCATCAAGCTCAAACCTATCCCTCAAATTGGAGTATTTTAAAGGGGCAATGAAGCCTAGACGGACGATAGCTCGAAGAATGGTCATAATCATGACGGCGATGAGTTGTCCCACTGCCGCTGACCAATGCATCGCTCTCAGGCCGATAAACTGGATTATGAATCCAGCTAGACAAACTAATGTTGCAAAGACAGTAAGGGTGAAGGCTGGTACCGACTCCAAATCGTAAGACGATGCTGCATTTTGTGTTTCGTGAGATTGATCGGAGGTTGAGCTCGTCTCGTTGAATAGGGGATCTATTGATGATTCGGACTCACGTCTCCGATTGAAATCGGTGGTCGAATTTCTTTTTGAAGTAGTGATAGCCTGTGGAGACCGTCGAGGGTATAAAGCGAATGATCCGAAGACCTGATCACTCACCGTCTGCTTCTGCTGTAGCCAGATCATCCTGATTTCACGGCCTTGAGCTGGTTCATATCTCTCCTCAGTGGTACTACGATTGACAACATGGGCGGAGAGAAGCATCCCCAAGACTAGGAGTACTGTGCCAGCTGCTGCAAAAGGGAAGGCGTACCCAGGTACCCGTTTGTTGTTTTTCTTGAATTTCAAAGTTGGATAGTAGGTGATGAAACCAAAGTAGACCAGGACTCCAATTTGAAGGAGAATCCCAAAGCTCGCAACCATGTATAAATGACCTCGGTCGACTTTATGATGTCGATTCAGGGTGATATTTGGGGCATGAGTCGTAGTGTTCCTCAGGACAATTAGTTCAGATGCTAAGGGTGGCTGAGCTTGAGCTTCTGGTGTCCGACTTTCGAGGAATATCGGCGTCGGCACTTCAACGTCCCTACTCTTCCGGCGTGATCTAAACCCATCCCAAAAGTATTTTATACCACCTCCAGGGCTCTGATTACTCTCTTCGAAACGTTGGGGCTCTGTGCGGCTCCATTTTGATGGGACAAGTATGTTGAAGATATCAGCCCTCTGTTCATCTAAGTACCAGTCAGGTTGCAGTTGGAATTCCGCAGAGGGAGTCACATACGCTGTTTTCGCACCAGCTTTTGATCAATTGCTTCACTTAGTTTCATGAACCTGATGCGTTTGATCGTCCCACTACCTGCCACTGGCGCAAGACAGATAAACTCTGTGACAGGAGCTTTCCCCTGGCATCTCACAACATCCCTACCGTTCCATAGCTCACAAGTTTCTTGAGAGGTCGATGACATAAGCTCCATCTCAGCAGCTGACAGGTTCTCTCTGGACCTGCCTATGATAGCCTTCAGCCAAGGCGGTCCGTCAACGCGGATAGCACTAACGATAGTTGTAATAATACCAAGGGGCGCCACCGCTAAGATGATACAGTCGGCCCAGCCCATCGACTGGCTTAGGAATTGCATCGTCACCCGCTCTCCAAACAATGCAAGTAACCTCTCCAGAGTCAGTAATCACTAGGCATAGAAGTGGATGAAAGAACTTACGGGGCAAGGTCAGAAAACAGGTTGTTGCTGAAGTCATCGCCAGAATCTGCTAGGGCTGGTATTGAAAGAAATGTAAAGAAAGCAACTAGATGATGCCCGAGATATAGCATGTCGGTAAGATGCTGTGCAGCCTGTGCTGACTGGAAATAGTGCAATAGTAGTAGCTGAGGAGTGAAGGCGTGACGGTTTACGAAGGATCTCCAGGTGGTCGATACGATCAAGCCCTTAAACTAGCACAAGTTAAAGGGAGTTAGTAGGATAGAAGATCAGGATCATGTGGTGGTCAGGATGGGAAATAGTCACTGTCCTGGAAGTCAGTCCCCCTTTTGTCATTTGTGTGCAACAAGAGCTAAGGGAAGAATGCTTTGTGAGAACAGCATGCATGATAAGCATGGCTACCAAATCAGGTTGTTCTATTCTTTGGTTCCCCGCCCTGAGGAACCAATCGAAAACGGCGCATCTGACCGACAGCAAGCCCGATTTCAACCCCCCTGTCCAATATTGAGGCCAGCTACCGCATTTGCCGAATTGCTCATCTTCGCAATACGCCACTTGTATCACCAGTGAAAGATATTGATAACGCCCTATCCTTCTCAGCTTATACTGTGTCTTTGAACTCGGCAAACAGCTGAGGCAGAAATGTGGCCAAGTCTATGCGTGATGAGTGATTGCAGTAATTAAAGCCTATTCAAGACTTACGTGACATCTCAACAGCACAATGAACATTCAGATCGCGACCTTGGGTATCTCCAAAGACGTCGAGAAAGAATCGAGATCGTAGTTCTCGCTGTCCATCATCCCTGCGACGGATCTGATGCATGAGGTAAGAGTTACCAGTGACGTTGGTAGTGTGCCCTGGAATAAAGTGAGCCGAAGAGATGGAATATGGCGGGTTCACGTACCACTGCCTGTAATATGAGCAGTAACAATAGTCTCTATGCCCTGTGATTCAAAGGCGCTAATGTTGAATCTGAGAGATGAAGGGTCCACGAAGTTGAAAAAGTCAGCAGAACGCATACATGACCTACAGGTAACATACCTAGACTGCTGGCATGGGGGCTTTCAGTGATTCCCTTTTGTACTTCATCCGAGATTTGCTTCACCGCGGGTTTCCAGTATTTGACAAACGGCCGAGACCAGTCCTCATCCTTGTAGCCGAGATAGTAAAGCGACGTATTGGACTGGTAAGGCGCTACGTTAACGGACGTCGAGTACTCGGACATGATGTTGAGTGGAATAGGTGAGTAATGTTTTCCATCAGGAGGATTAGCCGCGACCTGCGCGAGGCAGGACGATGAAAAGGCGAGAACTGGAACAGAATGCATCTTCATGACGCTGTACGGAGGATGTAATATGAGAGGGCTCTGTGGTCTTCAGCATATCGAGAGGATGCGTAGTAGAGCATGATTTATATACACCAGAGCCTCACGTCATAGCTCAACAGTGATTTGAATCCACCCGTGTGTGAATCACGATGACCAATACCTCTCACTTGACTCGTTCCCGATTACTCAGCGGTTGAAAAGCACAGTCCGCCGAAGTGTCCACTGAAGTGTTCGATTCAGGCAGGTCGCTTAGCTCCCTGAGATCCACAGATGGGAGAACCTTATTCGCATATTGAGTTCGTGCCCATGCGAAAACTACTCTGAAAGGGCAGCCTTCTCCAGTATTAGAACCGACTACCAGGATACCTCACCTAGAACGAATAACGGAGCGGTCAAATCTCCACTATAATACATACCCGAGAGTGACTGACGATTCGCTTTGTCCTTAGAGGATCAAACACTGTGGGGACTGTTAGACTTGCGTCAGCTGCTAACATAAATGAATCGGGTAATTTACCAATAACCGGTACTTTAATTAGCTACTAACTTCTCTGGTGATAACACAAGGGGACTTTGCAAGAGATATATTTATAGAACCTCTACTGACCCCGGCAGGGTCTTGAAGTCATGCTAGTTATCAGGGGTAAGAAGGCCTGCCAAGGCCTTACAATTGTGCGGTGGTTTAGGAGGAAGATTGAATGCTTACTACAGCTGCTTCGTGCATATCACCGGTGAAATATGTCCTGTTCTTCTAGAATGAAGCATAGATAGTGCTGGCGTACCACAGTATCTGCTCACCGCTGCTTTGCGAGAGCTAGCAAGTGGTACAAGTTCTGCTCTCCGGATCCTGCATCCGCAGACCAAGCACCTAATCGCACATGTTTCATCTGCCGCAAACTCGCCAATAATATTTCTTAAATTACAAAGCACGATAAATAGGATGAGAGTTCCGCTTTTTACGTGCACATTTATGCTTCTACAGTCGTCCTAATAGATACTGGCTACAGGGGACCACACAATGCTTCCCATGCTCGCTTTACATCCTCCTGCATTCCATCCACGCGTGTTCCGTCGCAGATAACGAAGGAATGTCTCTAGCAGTCTCTCGTGAGGACTGTTCAGCCTCGAGCCCACAGGTTTGAGCTTGGTGAAGATCTGGAGTCTCACACCGGCGCGGGTAAGAGAGTCCACTTTCAGGAACCACCGAGTTCTTTCGCAAAACCATGGGCAGGCTGAGACTTGATGAACAAACTCACCCAATTTGACAGAAATACTAACTATATAGATGAATTATATACAGAGTAAAGGAATGTAACACAGATAGTATGTAAGTATGCTAAACAACTTCTTGGAACGTCACAGCGTCGAGGTTGGCACCGACCTCGGCACAGCTGAATCCAAAAGTAATGCTAGCATAGTCATGCTCATACAGCATGTCCTCTGTAAACGTGCAAGTTGTATCAAGCGGGATCCAGTTATTCACAGCGCCGCTAGGACTGCCCATTACAGTTGAGCCAGGAACACGATCGAGGTTGTTTGGGTCTCCAAGGGTACAACCAAGCGCGAGGGCATTGCATCCGTCGCCACTTACGCTATTGGTGTAGTAGTCGACGCGGATGGAGCCGGAGAGACGGTAAGAGGCTGCCTTGAGGTCCTTCGTGTCGATCTTTTGGTAGAAGTAGTTGTAGTAGGCCTGGCCGCCATCGATTCCAAATTCGAGTCGTCCGGAAGCGGGGCCTTCGAAGGGATTGTTGGTGTCGCGATGAACGGTCTCAGAGCGAGTCGATAGCCATGGCTCAGTAGTATCGAGATCGAAGCTGCTGTTGATGAGAACAGGTGTTGGGTCTGCATCGGCTGCAGTGGTCGTGGTAGCAGTCTCGGTAGGAATGGTTGAGCTCTCGGAGGAGGTAGCCTCTGTAGTCGCTTGAGTGGTAGTAATTTCCATACTAGTCTCACTTTCGGTGGCAGCCGTGGTAGTGTCGGTGTTTGGGATTACAGCAGCCGGCTTGAGCTCAACAGAGTCGAGGTAGGCACCCGAATTAGCGCAGGCGAGCCCAAACACAACGCTGATGTCGTCATCTGCAGCCAGTATCTCATCGGTGAAGTTACACGTCGTTTCTAACTGGAGCCAGTCACTGGCGGCATCCTCAGCGCTTACACGCAACAGCGAACCAGGCACGATGGCCGAGCTATCTCCAGATCCCGTGAGGCAAGCAGCGATAATGCGACTACAGCCGTCGCCGCTCTGGCTATAACTATCAACGCGAATATAGCCTTGGAGCTCATATAAGCCCGCCTTGAGGGCTTTCTTATTGATCTTTTGGGTAATAAGATTGGCGTACTGGCTGCCTTGGACGTTGCCAAACTGGACTTTACCAGAGGCTGGGCTCTGGAAGCCGCTGCCAAGAGTCAAGGTATCTCCGCGTTCCGTCTGCAACTGCCACGGGGCAGTCGTACCATCCTCAAAGTCAGCGTTGGTGAGGAGAGGCTCGTCGACTGTTGTGGTTGTGGTAGCACTCTCGGCAACAGTCGTCGATGCTTCAGTGGTGAGAGCCTCAGTGGTGAGAGCCTCAGTTGTAGCAGCAGTAGCCGTCGTCACTGTCTCACTCTGAGTTACGGTCTCGCTCTCAGTAATCGCAGTGCTGGTCTCGACATAAGTGGAAGATCCAGCAGTTTCGGTGGCAGAGGTAGTGATGGCCTTGGTAAGCGACGGCTTACAGGGGCTTGCATTGGCCACGGAGGCCAAGGCTGCGAAAGCAGCAAGAATCAACTTGTTTGAAACCATCTCGCGATGATCACGACAAACAAAACAAACGAGTGTGGGGGGTAAATAGAAATGAGCGAATGGACCAAAAGCGAATCCAAGGCAGGAGCGCAATTTGGGGGCGTTCACCCTTTTATTCTGTATTTTAAAATGACGATGAGGGTCTAGACTCAATAGTTTGACCCAAGACAGACTTCAGCTGCACTTAAGCATATTTTACAGCGTCGCTACTGAATGGGCTGCAGTAGCGCCTCAATAGTCTCGAAAATTCGCGACTGCCAAGACCAATGATGTGCTTACTTAGCTGTTTCAAGAGGGGCTTTGTTAGTACATGAGAGAATCTTATACTTGGTGAGAAAAAAAAGAAAACTATAAAGTAGTCGGAAAATTAGACCATAAGCTTTGCGTAAGTGTCAAGGCATTGCCCGATGCCTGGTGGCTCACAGTTGGTGGGTATAGAAGGGCGTGCGGGGATTACAGTACAGTGACCTCAGCACTCAAGGCCAGCGCAAGGTCTTATTACCAGCGGCCATATGGGGCTTTGCTTCCCGCTCAATGGCCTGCAGGTGATAGGTAGCGCCCAAGAGCCAATAACCTTTCCATCTCAAGTGAAAACAAGTAAGACAGCGTTGGAGAAATGCTAACGCCATTGGAAAGGAGAATTTCCACTTGAGGCATCTCTTTATCTTGTATTTGTAAGGCCCTGTAGTATCTTCGGAAATCAGCCCAACTCCCTCCTTCTCTGACAGATCTTCCCAACCCTCTCGGCGAGGTGTTATTTTATATCCTGTCAATGGTTTTTGACTCTTCCAACATGTTTTTTGACGAGTCATCCTTGCTGCTGCCTGCATTAGAGACTCTGTCTACTTAAGAGCCTTGGATTCCCAGTGTTCGTGGCAGTAAGCTTAATGCTGTATCAGTCAAGCCTTTCTGACGATTAAAGAAATGTATCACAAATTTTCATCAATGATGTTTCGCATCGGTACTGGCTCCATTTTGCGATGTCAGCCGTTGACCTCTCATGTAATCCGAACAGCGCCAGCTCCAAAGTTGACTATGGCCTCCCCAATACGTCCCGATTGTTCCAAGGTGCCAAGTCTTCCACGATGCACCAGGGGAAGCGCAGAAAGAACCTCAGACTACAAACTTATCCTTGAGAAGATCTTGCAACAAAACTCAGGATTTCTTGAAAACGACGTGGTCGACTTTAGGTTATACTCAGACGCTCGTTTGCCGTCATGATAATTGCTAATACTGACCAGAGGACACGAGCACATGAGTCCTGGTAGCGCACAAAGACCTTGTGTAGAAGTCCGTATTTTTCGAGGTTGCAAGCGGCTGACTTCGGAAAGGCTATACAAGACTGGGGAAATCTCGTACTCAAAGGAAAAGTACAACAAGACGCAACAATGAGTGTGTTCCGTGAATGTGACAGACAGCGCTGGACGCTGATATGTAAAGGCAGGGGAGTTTGACTTGTACTATATAATCGAATAACGATAACACGATCTGCGATCTGCGATCTGCGACTTGGAGATTTGGTCGACGTATTTGTATGTGTTAGGCCATAGCGATACGAATGGTTGGGTATTCCTTAGTATTTGATCCTGCTACGCGATTGCAAGTCTGTGCAGTGTATATAACCTATAGACTCTAGTACAATCAGTCAGTTTCTTACCAAGCATGTGATGAAAGACAATGAATTATGCAGTGCACCATTCCCACTCGACTTGGACAGATGCTAATTTAAGATAAATAGTTGAACCTTGGTAGCTGTATAAGATGGCTACAAGACTAAGACAATATGGAGCTATATCGCTCTATTCGTCCCTACTCATAACATGGTCCACTCCGGTAAGTAGATCGAACTTCTTGAACTGTCTCGCAGGAACACGCCTCTGGAAAAGGATGTCCAGCTCCTCAAACGTACGGCCGTGACTCTCGGGAAGTCTGAAGTAGCACCAGACAAGACATACAAGACTAATTCCACCAAAGAGGAAAGCCGTCTTACTACCCCAATTGGCCTCATCAGTGTTGAGCATTAAAGGCATGACGATTGTAAACACGACGGAGGCGGCAGCCTGCACTGCTGTAGCCACAGCAATGGTCTTTTCTCTAAGACGGGTGGCTGAGATCTCAGAAATGATAACAAAACAGATGGGACCGACAGTCATTTGATACACGAAGGTCCAGATGTCCATCAGCGTGGCAGTAGCCCATATAGCACCAGTGGTGCTGGAGATACTGAGGAAGCCTATGATGAATAGGAGAGTCGTCATGACCATCATACCCGCATTGTAGATCGTGCGTCGACCAAGTTTGAACTATGCAATCCATGAGCTGATGCGTTGATGGATTATGGGGATAGGAATAGTGGTGATACATACCCAGTTCAGTAGGAACCACGAGAGAACCGTACCAGTAAAGCCCAGAGCGGTGTTACCAACACCCACTAGAGTACCAAGTCAGCATGTCTGTAGTTTTCGGCTTTTGAACCACGTACTGTTAAAAGCATCAGAGGGATTCAGGCCGGCCTTTTGGAAGAAGTATGTTGCGTATCCAATAAGCGGATTGCCACCAATGACCTGGATTAGGTATACCATAACCGAGATCTCGGTGCGAACCAAATTCGCACTCTTGAAGCATTCCAACCACGATGTGGAAGACTCGATTTCTTGCTCCAAAAGATCTGTCTGTTCGATTCCTACAAGAGCCTTGTCGATATCGGGTCTGTTGGTGGGTGAGGACAGGCCCATGAGCGCGGCACGTGCTGCCTCACGTCGGCCTCTGCGAACCAGCCAGTACGGACTTTCAGGGGCAAAGGGTAGACCAGCGAGAAGGATCGTTGGCCAGACCCATTGGATCGCAAAAGGGATCTTGTACGCCCACTCGTCCATACGGGTCTCTACACCGGCCGCGCAGCCTTGGGCGATAAATTGACCGATCACAAACGCCATGTTGATGGAAGTGGTGAGGAAACCTCTCAGAGCCAGTGGGCACACCTCTGAAGCATACGTTGGTGCAATGACGACATAGAATCCATAAGCTAAGCCGCCGAGAATCTCGCCCGCACAGAGCATGCCAATACTTGTGGAGAAGAACTGCACAAACACCAAGGCAATGGACCAGACGCAGCACATAGCCAATGTCTTCTTTCGACCAAACATCTCGAGAGGATAACTACTGGCAAGTGCTCCAAGAACCTGGCCGATCGGGTTACCCATTCCCAGAGCTGTCTGCCAGGGCGCAGAAATTTCATAGCCGTCGCCGCCATGAACTCGCTCACCATATTTTGTTTGGAAGGCGGGTAGGGCATAGAAAGAAGTGATGATCTGGGCATCAAAACCAGCCATTATAACGGCGATGCCGAAGAAAAGAGCCCAGAAGACGGCCCATGGGTACTGGCGGACGGCCTCACGGAAGCCAAGGTTGTGCTCTTCGACGGTGAGGTCGCGGGTGGCATCGATCTCAAGGAGCTCAGATCTTTTCAGGTCTGCCACGTCATGGTTATCTCTATTGGCTTCTTTGTCTTGGGTTGCCATTTTAAAGATGTAGTATAATGGAGATAGTGGGGGAGTCTGACAGCTGCAAGAGGAAGTGGTCCGCCTATGATGGCGAAGTACGGTGTTTAAGTATCTATTGAAGATCAGTACAACAGTAGGTATCTAGCTTGCTTAGCCTTATCACCGGTTCTACGGGGACAAGCCTGGAAAATTGATACCGTTAGGACCCCGCAGACATGTGTGCGCACGCGATAGCATCTCATTTCCCTATCGATAAAATGTAACACGCCAATGCAACGTTTCTTGGCCCCTTACGATAAGTAGTCAATAGCTAGAGAAGGATCGCACTAAAATGCGGGGAAAGATAGCGGACAGGGTTCGCCGGCATTCGCACCGACCGTTTGCCGGCTATTGTGCCTGGACCCGGTTAGCTGGGCCTTGTTAGGATATCATCCATAAATGTGCAAGACTCCTTCGCGTTCATTGATACTCCCTATCGTGACGCTAGTCGGCAGAACCAGACAATCCAGCTCACCTAATCGACCCCTCTTACACTACAGCCTCCTAGAGCCTCCAGGCGAAGCGCAAGATGGTTGCAATCGGCTCTCTCTCCGGCCCCCTATTCTCACCAGACCTGATTGGAACTGATGTTGTAACATCATTCCCTGAAGGTTACACTATCCGGCCTTTGGAACGAGGGGATTATGCAAAGGGATTCCTTGACTGCCTCAGCGTACTGTCTGATGTAGGGGACGTCTCCAAGGATCGCTTCGAAGAGCGGTTTGATTGGATGAAGACACAAGGCCAAGGAGTACATTACCACGTGGCTATCGAGCATGAGAACCGAGTTGTCGGGACGGGTGCCATTATCGTAGAGAGAAAGTTGTGAGTCTTCTAATTGTTGAAGAAGGTGCCTGCACTGTCTTGATGCTAACCTTTGTTTCGGTAGTATTCACAATCTTGGATTAATTGGACATATCGAGGAAATCGCGATCAGGAAAGATTTCCAAGGCAAAGGCCTTGGTCTGAAGTTACTGGCCAGTCTGTCGTCTATTGCTAAGAATGTCGGATGCTACAAGACGACTTTGGGGACCAGTCCGGAGAACGAGCCGTTCTATGTCAAATGTGGCTACAACAGGTCGGGCAACAACATGAACCAGTACTTCGAAGAGCCCAAGGAACCGTATTATCGGGGATAAGCCCGAGAAACAATCATTGTCAATAGTATAGTCATAGCTAAGGTACCCTGAAACGATATTGATGGTGATCTCGACTCAAACGAGCTAGTCACCGGCGTTCTTCCGATGTTTGCCGGTTCGCCGATTTATCGTTTCACCGACTCGAGGTTAATCGCTTGCAAATTGATAACAGCCTATTGGGCCTTACTTAGTTTCTAAAACGTTGCATTCTCCATATCTGCAAATCATTAATGCGGGGAAAGTTGTTATCTGGTATATGAGTGGCTGTAGCGTAGCTTCAATGTAACATGCTACCAGAGCCGCGTAGCCGTAGTTGCGTATTAATAAATGAACCCTTGCTACGAAGCATCTAACGAAGCATCTTGACATGATTAAAGATAGCTTGCCATCAGTACGAAAGCCATTATCTGCAATCCAATCTTTGTCGGTATCTGTCTGCTAGTCCACCATGGCACCCCATGCTGAACAGGATGAGTCTGCTCATACCATCACTCGCCTTCCCCCACCAGAACGTCCCGCCTTTTCTGCCTCACCTCCACGTCTACTAATCATCGGCGCTGGGAACCGTGGCAAGGCTTATGCCGAGGCTGTCAAAAATTCGAGTAATGGCATTATCGTGGGCGTTGTAGAGCCTATCGCACTCAAGAGACGGCATTTCGGTCGCAAATACATCTGGGGTACACGGGAGCCAACTCCCGGGGAGGAGTTCCGTGACTGGCCAGAGTTTGTTCAATGGGAGCTAAGCCGGCGGCAAGCGGTCGCTTCTGGGTCTACCGATGTTCCTGAGGGCGTTGATGCAGTCTTCATTTGCGTCCAAGATGGCATGCATAAGGACGTCGTCCTTGGTCTCGCACCGCTGAAACTACACATCATGTGCGAGAAGCCTCTAGCTCCCAATCTGGAGGATTGTATGGCTATCTATAATAGCCTTTCTCCCGAACCCTCCGGATCCTCAGAAAAGCTGTTCGCTATCGGCCATGTCCTTCGTTACAGTCCTCACAACATAATGATGAGGAAACTTCTGCTTGAGGACAAGGTCATCGGAGACATCATGTCTGTTAATCACACAGAGCCGGTGGGCTGGTATCATTTTACACACAGTTACGTCAGGTAAGTTGCTGACTGATGCGTTTGTACAAGCGATAAAGACTGACCCCGTGCTAGAGGAAACTGGCGCAATGAAAAGGCGGCAGCTCCATCACTCCTTGCCAAGTCGTGCCACGACATAGACATCCTCTACTGGATTTTGGCAGCCCCGCCTCCCAGTTCTGACAAGCCAACCCATGTCCCCAAAGACATAAGCTCTTCTGGATCCCTCCAATATTTCAGAAAGGAGAGAAAGCCTGCCGAAGCTGGAAACGCCACCAATTGCTTGTCATGTGCCTATGAGCCATCGTGCCAGTTTTCGGCCAAGCGAATCTACACAGGAGATGATCTCAAGAGTCAGCAACAAGAACACTTTTGCACTGTCGTCGCGCCGGAAATTGAAGACTGTATTCCAAATGGTGGGCCAGAAGCAGCTAAGAAAGCAATTCTCTCCAAACTTGCTGAAGATTACTCAGAGGACACGCCGGCATATGAGGTTAGCAAGAGAAACACCTTTGGACGTTGTGTATACGAATGTGATAACGATGTCTGCGACAACCAAGTTGTAACACTTTCTTGGGACGCCGACCCGATCGCAGCCCCGGGTGAGACACCCTTGCAGGCTCTTAGTGGCAGAGGTAGCAAGACAGCTACATTGCATATGGTCGCCTTCACAGAAAAGATCTGTACCCGGTTCACTCACATCTACGGTGTTCACGGAGAGATGTACGCCGACAGTTCCTCAATTACAGTTACAGACTTCAGGACATACAAGAAGACTGTTCACTACCCACATATTCCTGAGGGCGGTGGTCATGGTGATGGAGACGAAGGGTTGACGAGGCAGTTCGTGTTGGCGGTTGACCGGGTAAAGAACCATGGTGAGAAGGTGTCAACGGCTCAGCGAGAGTACATCAAGTGCAATTTGAGGGATGTTGTTATGAGCCATAGTATGGTATTCGCTGCTGAGGAGGCAAGGAAGGGAAAGAAAGTTATAGATTTTCCTGAGTGGTTTGAGAAGGAGGTTATGATAAAGCTAGGCGCGTAAATACTTCTAGTATAGCCATGCGGTGAGGGTAATCCATATCTCGTTCCTCTATCCTCTCTAACTTCCTGTCATTGTCGAGATGTGCAGTCGTGCTAGGTTGAAGTTTGGGCGCACCATCATGGTTTCAGCATATCAAGGCGATCTAACATGAAGTAAAGAAGGGGTATCGCTTGTGCTCTATCGAAGACGTAGCAAACTTGCAATTGCTCCCTCCGCCTCACTCGGTTATGTTTGCTACTTGTATCCCGCCATCTTCATAAGGTGACTTTGAGACTAGCTGTCTATCAAATTCTGAGGCATTGCTGTTAACCGGGTCTGCCTATCTTTCATGCTTAAGCATATCCTCGACCGCTAGACAAATAGCGCGTCAATTCCAAATGGGCTGCGCCTAACACAACCTGTGTTGCAGGTTCCATGGGCGGATAGACCTTGTTTCGGAGGTTGTCGGGTAGTTTCGACTTGATTTCCCGTAGCAAGTATTCCGATGTACAGTATTCTCCTGCAAGTATAATTCCCTATCAAAAATCAGCACGCGATAAGATACAAGTACTTGAACATACCTCAAGAACATTACCGGTTTTGAAAACGTCACCTATTGCATGAGCCATCATGGCCATAATTCTATCCATAACGGGCTGGAAACAAGACAAGATTTCGTCATTTGTGTAAGTCATGAAGCCATTCTTGATCCCTGCATCGGGGAATTCTGTTTCAATTGCAACATCGACATCCCATTCTTGTCCGTTGTTTCTGAAATCCGGCAAGATGCGGTCCTCAAAATCGTCGATACACCTTCCATAGACCCTTCTGGCTATCCTGGAGCCATCTGGAAGTCGCATGTGCTTGATTTTGGTCCGAACCATTTCAGCAAACCTTTGTGCTATGAGAGTAGGCCTAGGAACAGTTAGATAGTGTAGGGAAAAGTCGAAAGGAACTCACCCCTGGTTCTCATATGTCACAAGCCTAGAAACGAAGTAATGTGGTGCTAGTGGAAGCGTACACACGGACACGTGTGCTATCTTCTTCCCAAAGCTCGCAAAGATATAGGTTTCTTGGCTGAGGGAATATCTCATTATCGCGTGGTTTATTGACGCCTCTGCTTCGCCGATGAATGACAAGCGTGTATCATTTTCGTCTCTAAGATAGCCAGCCCTTTGAAAAGCACGTTTCCATAACGTTTTGTTCCTATTTGCCCAGATCTCTGACGAGGTGATAATCCAATGGATTGTCTGCTCGTTGTCCAATAATTTACTTCCTAGACGCTGCTGTAATTGGGTACGAAGAGCACGCCTGACCTCATAGAGAAAATCGGCTGAGACATCTACAGCGTTGAGGCCCGGAGGAACACCAGGTAGTGGAATATACTCTTCTGTCTCTTGAGTCAAGAGCAGAGGAAGACCTTCAACCTTCTGGACGCCTGGCTTCGGATCTCCAGTCGGCCCAAGGGCGTTAGCAGTGTCATGGCCCCAGCCAACTACTTTATTGTACTGATCGTAGTAAATAACAGTTGGAATCTAAGGAATTAGATACTATTCAGTGAGCTTTTAATGGATGACTTGCCGATGATCTGCTATAAGAGCCAGTACCAGGCCACTCTGTGAGCAGCTCTGATATCGGGTTCTTAAGGTCGTTGACTACGTATGCAACACTGGTACTCGAACCGTCTATGTTCATGAAGTCGATTGACACAAATATCTGATATCTGGGCTCAGGCGTGGGCACAGGTGCCATGCTGTAGGGCGACAGTGATGTGGGGGATTGATAACCTTGTTGTTCATAGTTGTTGGCACCTTGCGTGGGTTGTGGATATGCTCTCGATGAATGAGGAGGAGGTGGCAGTGACAAAGCCATAGAAGCTGTTCTGTCACTGATCGGTCGAAACTTGAAGTAGTCTATGATGGTCTGCTGGTTTTCTTTGATAAGATCATCGGTCCAACCTATGGCTCGAAGACCCACGCCGATGTGGTCAGGCCAGTAGGAATCGAAATCGTACAGGAGTTCGAATCCAGACAGGCCATTATTGTGGCTATATGACAGATTGGTGCTTCTCCTCGGTTGCTCTGGTTGTTGTTGATAGTATGGCCCCGTACTTTGAGGACGATGCATTGTAGATAAGCTCGGGTTTGGGTGTCCGATAGCCTTTCGAGAGATATTAGGATTTGAAGACGATTCTCCGTTTGACCTTGTTTGCCTTTGCTGTGTCGGATATTGAACTACGCCTTGATGACCACTCGGTGTTGGTGGACTTGTGTACTGAGAACCGAAGGTTTTGGGGTACTGGAATCTACCTGCGGATGGGACTGGACCAGGAGCTGCTGTAGTGTATGGTTGACTGGGAGGATACTCTTGCTGAAAGGCTAACGGCTGCTGGGTTTGTTGGACCATGTCACTAATGTTACTTGGTCTGGTCAAGGTCCCAACTGAACGGTCCAGATAAGTCAACGCTTCAGGATCAATCGCAATAGTCTCGTAGTTCGGGATAAAGCTTCGGTGGACCTCTGCTTCCGCAGTCCTGTTTCTTGCTTTGCAGATGAACACAAGCAAAGTGAGGGTCTCCCAACAGCTCAGGTTATCTTTGCCGAGAACCTTTCTCTTGCCCCAGAGAGCACGCTTGCAATACCTTTCAGCTTCCTCGAGTTTGGAGTCATCCACATAAACAAGAGCCAACGCATGCATTCCGTGATACACGAGTATATCATTTGTCTTTCTCTCAAAAGCGATCGGGGTGATGATTTCGTCTGCTTCTGTCCACTTTTCCTGCCGCATGCATGCATATGCTAGTCGTATCTTCATAGCAGTCATGTCGCTCACTGGCCTCGAACTCGACTCACCGTGCTCGATGGCACCCCTGTAGAATTGTTCTGCCTTTGCGTGATCCCCGTTCGCCTCATTTTGGATCGCCAGTTCTTCGAATCTTCTGGCAAACTCAGTCTCGCTGTCCGAGTCAGCGTCGAGAGGAGAGTGCGGTTCTTCATTGACTGGCGGAGGTATCCATCTCTCGATCTGTGATGTTTGTGCCTCCGTTAAAGGATCGCCCATAATACTTCCTCCCCAGACAGTTGACCTGGGACCCTCTCTCAGAATAGTACTGGCGCTTGAATGGAAGTTCTCTGCTACTTGAACAAACTGTCGGAGATTTTGGGTGGCGCGATCGTCCTCTTCACGTCCACCGGAAGGGCCAGGGCTTGCAGAGCTACTTGTATGTAAAGCAACCTCGACATTTCTCAGCTGGGACTTGAGCCCGGAGAGGACTTTGAACACAGAATCTTGAGAGGAGTTGCTATGAATTAGCAGGCAGCTATCTATGTTAGTGATCACTCTAGACCGCTAATACTATGACTGACATATTGAGCATCTGAAAAGCACTTGTCATTGCCGTGTTGTATGACTTGATTCTGTCTTTGTATATAGTGATATCTTTGGACCGCAAGCTAAACTTGATTTGCTTGGTTGGCTTGCGCAAGAACCCTCGGCTAAAGCGGTTTGTTTTCTCAAGCTCGGCCATTAGTTGTTTAAGCTTGTCGAATGTGTTCTGGATATCATCGAGGGTGGCACTAATACTACCCCAGAGGGCATTACCAGGATCGATCTCGGCCACGATAGCTTGCGGAACCCGACCTGAGGCATTGCTGACCGAGTCTAGGACTCGCGACAGAATCGAGACTTCCTCCAGCAAATTGGACACATTCTCGTCGACGTCGACAGTATCGTCTATCCAGGTGTATAGCGTCTTGACTATCGTCGCGCAGCTAATGGCGAGGCCGGCGGCGCCTGACGCGATAGATAATGGGTCCATCGGAGACGATCTGTCGTCAAGGTTGAAAATGGAGCGAGTAACAGCTGAACTCTTGGTGCGGGGTGACATTATGTTCCAATTGGGAATGCCGCTTATGCAGGGTGGCATCCCAAAGAGGCAAGCCGAGTACCTAACTCGACTACTAACATTACTGAAGTCATATTTTTTACCTCGTAGCATTGGATAAAACTACATTCTGTACACTATCGTACTATAGCTAGAATCTCCTCATGTTTTGAATCCTACTGCAATGATTTTTTGGTAAACAGAAGGCCAACCTTCGATTGCCTGCTTAAAAGTTCCACTCGATCTCTGGCCTTGCGATATGCCTTTTCGATGATCGTACTACCTGAGAGTTTTTGATGAGTGGCCCCCCCTTTTGAACCATGATTTGCTATCATATAGAATATCTATGTATCTCAGCTTATGAAGCAAAACAAAAGTCCCTGTTCTTCTAGAAAGTTTCTTCTGTGGGGTCTTTCGGTGTCGGATATACGGCTTTAACTCTGACACAAGCTTGCATCTCTCTGCGATGTTCAAGCCGGAGCTTGTCAAATCGTGTTCAGCCCTAGGATGCGAAAAATAGCAACATGAGATAAGTTCGAAGCCATGTTCCACTTTGTCATGGATAAATTACCTGCGCCTCTTTTCATGTCCTGATGACGCAAGGCAGATGGACCGTACCTGTGAAAAAATAGTTGCAATCGGGAGATGGTTGGTAGCGCCCACATCCCGACCCGAGATCCTCCTGGAAGGACAGAAAACTTGGAAAATAGATATCAGTTGACGCAAAGACGAAGCTGAATTTGGCGTAGAGTTAACAGGCCATATGAGCTGTTATTTTTGGAGTCCAAATTTAATTTCCTCAGCCTTTTTCGCTCCCGTTGGACCCCTAGATGTCAAGTTACTAAGCGGCACGGAAGTAGTTGACGCAATTGCCGCCGCGTCAAGGCGCGCTAGAAATGCGCAGCAGGTTCTTGTAATAGGACGCGTAAAGGTAGTTTAAGCTTACAATAGAAACATACGAAAACCGATGGATGAGCCTCACCCGGGTACTATACTTAGATAACGAACAAATGTTTGCATGTGGACCAATGTCTTGTTCAACTATAAGATATGAAGATAGTGTGATCTGGCACAATGCTTTGAAGAAACTGTTCAACAATAACACTGAAATACAGACCCTAATACCCATACAATGTTTGTTTCGTCCTTTATCCTGGCCCTAGGCGCAAGTGCCGTCGCGCACGCTCATGGCATCCGGGTCGAACGCTCAGAAAACCGCCTCATCAAGGGACCCGCTTCTCCAGATGGCACCTCTTCATCCTCCATAGAGCCATTGTGGCATGCGAAACAACAAGGCGATGAACTCGTCAAGTTGAATTTTCATCGATTGATCCAGCGTCGAGACACCAGTTCAACGGATAGCGGGACCTCAGCAGACGCTACGAGCAAGGCAACCAAAGATACCTCCGCGGTCTCTACCACTGAAGATGAAGCTACGACGACAGCTGAGGCTGACAGTACGACGCTTAAAACAACTGGTTCTGCGACGGAGGCATCTACTACAGAAGAAAGCTCCGTGTCATCTACAACCAGCACCTCAGCCTCAACCTCGAGCACAGTATCATCGACAAGCACGACCTCAACTTCCACGGATCCCGGCGCCTCCTGCTACAGCACGACAGTTAAGAGTAGCACCATCTGCGAAACAACAGGATTCACCACTTTGACGTGTTACGCTGCGAACATAACCTCGAGTACATGTTCTCCAGGCCTGTTATGCGCTACCCAATCAAGCAATGGAGTTACGGTCTGCATGGAGCTTCAGAATGAAGTTGGTACAGCTGGTATTATCATAGCTTCTGTTTTCTCGGCACTTATACTCATTTGTACCTGCACTCTTATTACCATGTGCTATAGAGATAAGAGCAAGCAGAGGAGACAAGAGGAACTGAGACGGGTGAGATCGGTGAAGATTGCTGAGAGGGCTACTTTGCTGCAGTCTGCGCAGTAGGGCTGGAGGTCGGAGGATAGAGTGTTGGTCTAGCAAGGTGTCTGATGTTTTTTTATTCGTAGACCGATCTAATTTAGGATTCCGATACAATATCGGGATTATAAAGAAGTTATAGACAGGCACTGTGGTATAGACATAACAAAATTATCAAGCGTCAATATCGTCGTCCACTACACTGATGACAAAGCGCATTTCGATCAACATGGTGTTCGGGTTTCTTACCGCGGTTCCCCTCAAAAGGCGGGGTCTTGATATGAAGCCGACACCAACGCGAACACCAACATCTGCATCAGCAAAATCGACTCAACATAACCAAAATTTACAATGACGTCCAAACCATCCTTCGACGCCCTTCCCCTCCGCAAAGATGGTCCTCCCGGAAACGCCTGGGGTCTCTTCGGCGACAACGACCAATGCGGCATGCTAAACCTATTGACCCCAGATATCATAGCAAAAGCAGCATCAGAGATACGAGACGGCGTTCGGGTTTCTACCGATTGGCCCCTCAATCGAATGTCGCGGCCTTGTTTCGGCCGTGCACCTTTTAAGCATGATATTACTACCAAGACCCCTCGTGCTGTGAATGATGATACTTTGACGTTTAACACGCAGAGCAGTTCGCAGTGGGATGGGTTAAGGCATTATGCTTATCAGAAGGAGAGGCTTTGGTTCAATGGGAAAAGCCTTGATGATCTGTTATCGTCGGATGTCAACGGCATTCATTGTAAGTTATACTCGCTCCAAGTGGACTTGACTGACGTGTGTAGCTTGGGTTGAGCGAGGTGGTATCGTCGGTCGCGGAGTACTACTCGACTATGCATCTTGGGCAGATAAGAACAACATCGCCGTAACTCCCTTCGAAACCAAGTCAATTACTGTGTCGACACTAAAAGAAGTTGCCAAGAGCCAAGGAACAACGTTCCAAAAAGGCGACATTCTCTTCATCCGCACAGGCTGGATCCAGGCCTATGACAAGCTCTCCGATGACGAGTGCAAGACATTAGCAGATTACAAAGTCCCGCCGGCTCACGGGGTCGAGTCTTCAGAAGAAACACTGCGGTGGCTCTGGGAGCAAGATTTTGCTGCAGTTGCTGGTGACCAACCTAGCATGGAAGCATGGCCTTGTCAGAATACGGATTTCTTTCTGCATGAGTGGTTGTTAGCGGGTTGGGGAATGCCAATTGGGGAGTTGTTTGATCTGGAATCTCTGAGTAAAGAGTGTGAGAAGCGAGGAAGGTGGTCGTTCTTCTTTTCAAGCATGCCGCTCAAAGTAAGTTTCTTTCCCTTCCACCTCTGGTTGAGCGAATATCTGATGCGTGTCAGGTCCCTGGAGGCGTGGCCAGTCCACCAAATGGCGTAGCTATCTTTTGATTCACTGGTAGAACAAGTTAATCAAGATCATCATGGGATAAACCACTAACTATCTATTTGATGGCCAATAATCCACTGTGCTGGAGTCTATAACAAGTCCGTCCAGCTATTAATGTTCATCCAATCCTGGTCTGATGTGAAATTACTAAACTGATGTAAACCCTCTCCTCCGAGCAACCTGTTCCAATCAGGCGGACTCTCAGGCACCATAACCTGCTCACCCTGCAGTCTCTGCGTGACAAGCGTCTCATACTCACGATGCAGCTCCTCAAAAACACTGTGCACAGCCTCGGCATTAGGCCAGTGTCTCGCAAGTAATATCGTTGACCTCAAGAGTCTCGATAATCTCTCAAGTGCATTGATGGCGACTAGAAATGTCTGAGAGGCTACAGCTGCGCGAATTTCACCGGCGAATTGAATACCGGCTGCTGTCACTGCGCTGACGGATGTAAAGTGGCACTGCCGGAGTTCGTCGCGTGCCGTCAGCTTTTCGAGAGAGGTTACTATGGCTTGGGCTGCTGCTGAGCAGATGGATTGACTGCTTTGTTCATGCAGATTACGGTGGAGGTGCAGAAGGAGGAGATTGTAGTGCATCCTGAGATGGCATGTCCATGAGTCGTCGTCTTCTGCAACTGTAGATATGCCTGAGCGGAGGGACCATAGACCTAGACGGGCGTCGATTGATGCTACGTCTATGAGGCGATCTCGCGCGGGCGCGTTGAGTGCAATGACGTCGAGACCGATGTAGGCCAGATCAACGAGGTGGTTCAGAAAGTCAGGGCTGACGCCAGATTCGGCGATTGTCGGGTCATTGCTTGGTGTATCGG
The DNA here is from genome assembly GCA_013396255.1 of Fusarium sp. NRRL 25303. NCBI lineage: Eukaryota > Fungi > Ascomycota > Sordariomycetes > Hypocreales > Nectriaceae > Fusarium > Fusarium sp. NRRL 25303. The sequence goes on from JAAOAY010000047.1 coordinate 88,724, forward strand.
TAATATCCTCCTGCTGAAGCGGCAGCTGATCTATATCCTCGGCTCTCACGGCACAGGGTCTTCCAGTCTCCAATGAGGAAAAAACTTCACAGAAGAAAGCAGACCACCAACATCGTCGATACTGCGCCATCTCTGTAGCTGGAAGCTGAGAGCTTCTCCGATGAGCACCGAGGCCGGTACCTATTCGTACAGCAATTCCAGCCCAGTACCACGGCCCGCCAGCAACTGTATCACCATCGCCTATATGCCAAGTGAACAAGGCAGCTGCTTGGAGAAGATGCATTCGATCTGACTCGTGCCGCATATGGTATAGCATGCTAGCTCTCCTGAAGAGTCTGTTCTGGACGGCATGGCGATCAGTGGCGACGAGGGGATGAGGGCATGCGTGGGCGCCAGCCATGAGAACGGACTGGAATAGCAGAAGTGGCGGGGGATTATCAGGCGTGCGATAGCGAGCGAGGAATTCTGGCTTTGACACGATGGGCAGAAATGGGTGGATGTGATCAAAGTACGCTTGCACCAACGCATCGCGAACTTCTTGCGCTGGGAAGGAAGATACTTCCGTTACCAAATCTTGAGTCACCCACGAGTTTGGTGTAGGTTTCCATGATTTGACTTGTCTGATAGGAGGATATGGATAATGCAGTGGCTTTCCGCCTATCCTATCGCTGCCTGCGCTTCCATCTGCAGATTCCTGGAACGAGCCATGAGTATCCGGTCCTGTAGGCGCAGACAAAGGCCGTTGGTCGCCAAGAATGGAAGAATAAGGCTGTCTGAAAGAGCGATGTAAGTCGACGAGATGAACCAGGTTCGACACAGCCGTGCCGACGTAGGCGATGCGAAAGCTCTTTGTCGATGCAAAAACAGCCCAAGCTGCAGCGCCGATGCCATGTTTGAAGAACCTTGCTAATCCCTCGCGAGCGAGTTTCTCTTGGCCATCCGAGCGCGATGCATCATTCGATGTCTTATCACGCCGCGATGATGCAGATGAAGCCTCGGGTCCGAGGATCGAAAGATGATCATCCCTCTCAACGGCTCCGGCATCCGGGTCCGGCTGCGATACTCCTGGTGATCTGATCGGTGTATCGCGATCATATGCATTTCTAGAAACCACAGAACTTCTTCTAGCGACAGCCCATTTCGCCGTTGACCTATACCGTCATCAGCTTATTAATTTCTGTCTTACAAGGGCGCGTCGGAGCCGTACCGGCATTCAAACCCGGACTTTTCGCAGACGGAGCAAGGGCCTGATGGTCGGTCTACTATGTCACAGCGGACTTTGCGGCGGCGACATAAATCACATGCTTTTCGCTGCTGGCGACGACGTTTGTCGTGTTGGGCTTTCTGAGGTGTCGGGTCCATGGTTGGTTGGTAGGTGAGTGGATTGAGGAGAAATCGGAACCGGTGAATGAGGCTGACATGGTTACTGTCGGCTCCTGGCGGAGAACCGAGAACGGGCATAAGACGGGTATAGCGACATGATTTGTTCGCCAACGGGAGATAATGTGGCATTTGTGCAAGTGATTGACGCAATTGAAGCACATATTATAATCGAGCGTCTCAAACTAGCTAAATTGCTAATAATCCTCCAGATTGAGACGCTGAGATTGGCCCGCCCCCTTGATTCCGAAACCGGTCTCCCGCGTCAATGGTTGGAGATCAGCCTCCGTGATGCGGAGCTACCCCGTACTTGTCTCACCAATCCAACTCATGCCTCACATCCATCAGTCATCGACCTACTAAGTAGCTATCGCCTAAAGCCACGAAATTATGACGCGATCACTCCAAGGCTCCGTTGTTCTCGTAACGGCCGGCACATCTGGTCTCGGTCTCTGCGTGGCGGAAAAGCTGATTCAAGCCGGCGCCTCAGTAGTAATCAATTACGCCTCCAACGAGGAACGAGCCCGCGATGCCTTTGTACACCTGAACGAACTAGCTGTGAAGACTTTCTCGTGGGATACCGGACGACGATGTTTGAAAATTAAGGCTGATGTGACAAAGAAAGAAGGAATCCAAGAATTGGTCAAACAGACGGTATCTGCCATGGGGAGAATTGATGCCGTGGTGTCAAATGCTGGATGGACCAAGTTTGCAAATTTTCACGACATCGACGATAATGTTGATGAGGAAGTTTGGGATCGTTGTTATGCGGCTAATGTCAAGTCGCACATGTTCCTCTGCCATGCGGTGAAAAAGTATTTGGAAGAGGCCAAAGGAGCATTTGTTATGACTGCTTCTGTTGCAGGAGTCAAGCCTAGCGGGAGCTCTATCGTGAGTAATCTTGTACTCACTCATGTACGAGAAGACGGAGCTAATCTTTTGGGATAGGCATATTCTGTTACCAAAGCTGCACAAATCCATCTGGCAAAGACTTTGGCCGTGGTCATGGCACCATCAATCCGTGTCAACTCTGTATCCCCAAGCTTCATGGAGACTGTGAGTTCTAGAAGCCTCATAATATCTAGTGGTATTGACTGACTTGGCTTTCAAGAATTGGATCGCCAACATGCCGCAATCAAAGATCGACGATGCAAGAGAAAAGACTCTTCTTAAGCAGATCGCCAAAGTGGAGGTACGCACGCTGAGACTCCCATATCATTGGAAAAGTACTGATCACCAAAAAGGACGTCGCTGAGCAGATTATCTTGCTCATCAAATCGGAATCCGTAACTGGATCTAATGTAGTTGTTGATTCCGGGTTTTCTATCTAGGCTTGCGGAACAGAGTTGTAGCTCAGGGCTAACTGAGTGGTCGATTGAAAAGATTGGCGGATGCGAGTGGACACTCGGCGATTTCTCGATTCGTTGATTACTCCCGATGCTTGAATCCTCCGCGCCAAGCTTGGGTAAATTTGCACGTACAGGGTAGCCATACAATCCAACCTCATTTAACATCAACCAATTCTTCAGCTTAGATGCCAAATTGCCGTATATTTACTTCAACTGAGACATTCTGACATAGACTTATGTCATATGATGATTGTATGCCTTGGAACTGATTCTTAATTCCTTGGAAATGGCGGCCGTTGAGCGAGCAATGATCTCCATGTTGGGGGCCGTGTGTTTAATCACCCGCATTCAGGATCCGCCAAGAGTTGTTGTTATTCTGCGCCTCTCACAAAACGGATAATACTGGCCAACAGAGCTAAAGTTCATCACTCTTGGCAAATTATCGCGTGACATAGAAAATGCCCAGGAAAAAGTACGATGGTTACCCTTGGCGTACACCTCCCAAACACAAAAGCCCCCGCAAGTCGCCTTTCAGACCCATTCTTCAGCTTTTTTTCGCGTCTCTACAAAATACATTGAGCAAGCTTCAACGAAGATGCCGACTTCTACAGAGTTCTTTGGTGTCACTGCCTATAATCTGGGTTCATTGACTACAACCTTCTCAGCCCCATCAGCCTGTGCAACTGGCAACGATCATCACGTCATCGTCAACGGAAGTAAACCCGATGAGGTCTGGGGCCATCCGACGTGCGGTTTCAAAGACCGCGGTAGCTGTCTTCCTAGCGGAAAGTCTTATGATTCGCTAGCAAGTGTGACTACTCCGCTGAACCGTGCCTGGAACTTTTACTACTCGCCTGGCATAGCCTGTCCATCGGGATGGACTACCGCTGGGACCATGATCAAGGAGGGAGACTCTTCCCTTAGCGTATCTGGCGTGTTCTCCAGTCGCTTGCAGGCGTCGAGCACTGGAGCGGTAGAGCTCGAGGCTGTTGACTGGTGGGCCGAAATTATGAACGTGTCCGAGACAATTGCCTATTGTTGTCCAAGGTGTGTTGAGACAATATTGATGCGCAGAGGGCTAGACTGACGGAAAACTCAAGTGATTACGTTGCAAACCCTGCTGGATACTGTTTTTCAACGGTTGGTCCAAGGACCGACTTCAACTATTCGTCCATGTGCTACAGACCGACACCAGTGGACATAATCACGGTCACGAGTTTGGATGGCGTGTCGTTAACGCAGCCGTTGATTTCTTTGGACATTCTGACAACACCAGGTTCAACGTTTGAGGATGACCGACTGTTTACTCATTCACTGTATTCAACTGAACTTGTTGTTGCTACTTGGGTACCCGCTGTGCCTCTGATTCACCAGCAGTCTGATGTAGATGAAGCAGAGGAGGATGACGATGAGAATGATGACGAAGGTGATGGTGAGGGTGATGATGCTGGTGGAAATGCTGCTTCCACCAAGAGACCAGGAAACGGAGTTGTGAGTGTTCTCGGACTGACTCTGGGTATCCTGGCTGGTATGGGCATGCTTCTATAATATCTGTTTATATTTCTTCAGCTTGATGATTTTGGTTTCGGCCGCTGAGGGAGATCATTCGTTTTAATGCAGTGCAGTTGTTTATGGACAACCCAATCGCATTTAAGAATTTCGTTCACAACTCTATGTATTTCTTAATCTTATACCCTATTATCGAAATATGCCACCTTGAGACGTTGATGAAGCTCGGCTCTGAAAATTGCCAGGGTTCTGTAACATGCGCGATGTGACCCTCACGCAATGACGTGGCTTTTTAGAGGCTGGGACTCGCGCCTAATGCCTACTTGGGAAACAACCTTAATCGACTTGATCGTAGCGCAATAAGAGAGACGAATTATGTGCTCAATTGGAATAACAAAACCAGGATTATAGCCTCTGACACGGTCCATTGTCATCCGGTAGCAATCTGACACATCTGGTGTAGTAGCCCCTCCAGGGGCCGCCTCACCCAAAACTGACTATGTGATCGTATACATGAAACAAACCAGCAACGGCATTCGGCAACGTTTCAACCGAACAAATTTATTCACTTACAAGGCACCCGATATTACCAATGAAACCAAACCCCAAACTTCACATCCCTAGTCGCCGATTCCCAACTCCACTATAGATCATCGATTCCGCCAAGGGAAAGCTTAACAGTCGATCCCAAGTTTGAGACCTGTATCAGCATCTGGGGAAGCACTGCCACAGACGTCCATTCTTGGCGTTTGGTGTATCAGCAAAGTTTCCGAAGTTAAGCTTTGGCTGGATCTATTTTGAGATCCTGTTTTGGAGGGTTGTAGCGAGATGGGGAATTCATGTATAAGAAGACTGGTTTGTTCCCACCAAACAAATTTCTCGTCATCCAAACTCACCTCTCATTTTCAGACTATTAAGATTCGCTTGACGCGACTATTTCTCTTCTCTTTTCGGACTGGTGCCTTTTTCACATCAATAACTGCTGGGCAGCCTTTTTTCCTTAATTGTCTAAACACAATCATTTGAAAATACTCAACATGTATTTCTCCAACATCGTTATCGGTGCTCTCGCAGCCCAGGCCATGTCTGGTGACAGAAGGCCAACTCCAGCACTAGCTGGAAAGTTCGCGGTATGTATCTTGTCTTCGACTTCGCTAAACCCACGCTGATAACCTTTCTAGGCCTTGATGGCTGCTGCAGCCCTACCAGTATCTGGTGTGCCAGTGATTGGCCTCATCGAACCTCGATCGGTAAGTACACATACTTTGATCCCTAAGTATTCCTTACTGACAAGAGTAGCCCGAGATCTTGGTGCTAGGTGGCGGTGGTCAGCAGAACCAGGGTCAACAGGATGGCAACGACGACGCTCAAGACGATGCCCAAGACGAACAAGACGACCAGAATGAGCAAGATGACGAGAACGCCCAAGATAACCAGGACGGCCAGGACGGCCAAAACGGCGGTGGCAGACAAGGTCGAGGTGGTAGAAACGGCAACAACGGCAACGGTCAAGATAACGGCAACGGCAACGGCAACGGCCAGGGTAATGGCAATGGTCAAGACCAAGGCAATGGAGGAAACCAAAACAACGGAGGAAACCAGGGCGATCAAGCTACCGCCACTGAGTCCCTTGCTACTGTTGTCGACACAGCCACCAACGTCGCCACTGACGTCGGTGCCATCCAGAGCCGCATCGCCAACGAGACCGTCGTCACCCGATCTCTCGGTCCCGGCCAGCTTCTTCCCCCCGGCCAGACAGATGCTGTCAACACCCCGGGCCAGGGTGGTGACGCCGCTGCCACTGAGACTCCTGCAGCTACTGAGACAGGTGCTGCTGGCGAGACCGGAGCTGCTACCGACAGTGCTGCCGTCACTGAAGCCCCTGCTGCTACCGACACAGCTGCTGATGGTGCCGCTGCTACTGTCACTGTCACCGCTACCGTCACTGTTGACAACGGTAATGGAAATGGTAACGGTAACGGCAACGGCAACGGAAGGGGACGAAACAGGGGTGGTAACAACGGAAACAATGACAACAACGGCAATGGTAATGGTAACGCTGGCCAGAACAACGGTAATGATGCCGCCAACGGAGGTAATGCTCAGAACGGAGACAACGCCCAGAACGGAGGCAACGGAAACGGCAACAAGGATGCCGGAAACAACGACGGCGCTGCTAACGGTGACGCCAACGGTGGTGCTGCCAATGGAAACAAGGGCAACGCTGGTAACAACGATGGCGCCGCTGCTGGTGGAGATGCTGCCAACGGCGGTGATGGTGCTGCAGGAGGCGACGCTGCTCAAGGTGGCAATGGTGCGGGAGCCGGTGGTGCCGGAGGTCTTCTCGGCAGTATCCTCGAACGCCTTACAGGAGGAGCCGGTGCTGGTGCGGCTGCTGGTAACAACTAGACAACTCGTATCAACCTGCAAGATGACCTCTCTGGTATGATACTGGGATTGACTGGTGCAGGACACCGGCGGGCAGGCCTGGGATGATAGATTGGTTCTCGGTGTAGTGTAGTCATATGTACTAGTGATCCAACCCGCTTCTGAACTTCCTTCGCCTCATACCCATACATCTTCATCATCATGATCGTCTGGATTCAATTTGCAGTCCATAAGTATACGAGCCTCCTGGTTCATCTCCTCCGGTATGAGCCAGAAGCGATATTGTACCCCCTCGTCATGTCTATAACCATGTGCCTGGCGGTCGATAGCGTTCCAGAGTTCGTGGTATTCATGAGGTTGCCCACTACCCCATTTACGAAAATCTTCATCTCTGGCCATAATGCGCACCTCTTCTGTGGCGAGTTCAACTAGTGACGCATCGTCCATAGCGATTACGAACATGTTTATATCGTTCACAAATCTTTGAAGATCATCGATGTATTCGAGTGCCTGCATGAGAATTCCTATTTCTGACGATACGTCGAGGGAACTTCCATCTTCTCCCTTGTATACATTGTATTTAGATTGCGGACCGAAATAAAGGGCTCATGCGGTTTTGGCCCAATCGCCTTCTTTAACGAATCCAGTAGCGAGTCTGATGACGAGTATATCATCGGCTGGCACTATGGGTCCTGTCGCCTCCAATCTGGCTCGAAGGAATGATACCTGCTTCTCAGGGTTGAATTTGATGAGTTCTTCGTACGCGGTATCCTGAAGAATTGGAGCGTTGCTTGGGTCGAAGCGTGTATTGACTTCCACGTACTCTACTTCCTCTTCGTCTTCGTAATCCTCCTCCTCCTCGCTCGGGCATGATTCACAAGTCAGGAAGTCTTCTGGGGTAGACATATTAAGCGATTGGTGCCTGTATTGAAGGTTCGTTGATGCTCGTGCTCAGGATCATGGGTCCCTCACCGCCAATTGAAAGCTTCAGACTAGCGGATTGCATAAACCCAACAGAAGATTGATGTACAATTCACAAATTACATAATAATTCGTGTTTTCAGCTTTTATCCGCTTCTTCATAAAATTCCAGCATAAGTGGGCTCATCCTTCAGTTGAAAGCGCGATTCGCAAGCGCATCAGCATCCAAGTTCAACTCTCTCGGTACATGCCAGAACTTGAACTCCATATTCCGATCGCTAGACCAAGGCAATTCATCAATGATCATTTTGATATGCAGCACGAAATTCCAGTGCGCCGCCCTTATGCTCCCTTTCTGCCGCCAGACTCTCATATACTCCGTAAAGGCTTGAGCCAGATATGAAGAGTCCGACATGATGAATACTCTTTCGGGATAGAGCGGTAGTTCGTCGCGGATTGTTTCCAGCGCTATCATCAGGGCGTAGAGTTCCGCTAAAGTGCTGTTCTGCGGCGCGTCAGGTGGCAGAAGACCTGATTTATTATACTGCGAATCGGGGCCAAAGCAAACACCCCAGCCGCCTCGGGCATACTGTGTTTCGTTTCCTCGGCAAACTCCATCGATTTGAATAATCACTGACGATACATCTTTCTTCAATTGGTAGGGCCCAGCAAAATATCGAATACGTTGAGTGCCTATAAGGGGGTTGTAGGCTAGGAGTATGTCTCTGGGAACTTTCCGGTGTTTGTTGACTGTCATCTGGGTTGAATACTTCGATGCTAGCTACTGGAGGCTCGTCCACGTCACAGTGTTCAACAGCTTCACACCAGCCAGTTGTCTCTGTAATCATATTTGTCGTTTCGGCGTGGTTTTAGAGAACGAAGAATGCTAGAATAGCGGCGAATTGAACATGTATTTTACGAGCCAACGTTCATTTTATTAAGATTGATTACTCCATAGACGAAAGGCTATCTTGGCCTGAACCTTACCGACTACAGTTAGCGTTCGCGATGGTGATAAGATAAGAAAGGTCTGCAAGCCGACTACACTAGCCCGAGCCAAACATTGGCGACGAGAATATTCCTTTCGCTCGCATGGGGTACTGAGTGTAACCTAAATTGCAAGTCTTTCCACTAAGTGCTGAAGATAACGTCCTATATGACAAAGAGCTCTCACTGTACAGATCAGGTGATAAACACATAGCAGCTCGCGAACGGGCCGAACGAGGCCTCGGTCTCAGGACACGGTAATAGCGGGGATATACAACCGAGCCTCAACACGTTTTTGACAACAGAAGCTGTGTCTAAGCGCATCCTATAAATGAACTTGAGCCAATAGAAATCGCAGAGCAGTCACCGGGCTCTCGGACTTTTCTGGTTTCCCCAGATCTTCTTGTGATCCCCGGATTTTGTTCCGCGTAGAAAACCCCCACTGTCCGTCGATCCTTGTCGAGATCGTCTGTTCTTCGCCCCAACCACGTTTTCGCAAGATATCAGGCCATGAAATTTATGACGTGTCGAAAGGCTTTGATCTTTCTTGAGCTGACTAGTTCTGACTAGAGATATGGAATCATGTGGCAGTCAAGTCGGTTCCGACATTTTGTTGAGAACTCTTTGCTGCCAAGCATATCCCTGCAGCGTGGCATTTGTACGACACCATGATGCATGCTCGTTTCATGTCTCCCGAGTCTTTCGGCGGTTAGCAAGATCTACGATAAACTCAATCTTGTCTTTAAACTTCTGAACTTTCAATCAGATTTCAGTCTTCAGATCTACGCATCAGCTCTGACTAGTTTTTCCTGACTCGAGTTCCTCGGAACCCGCCATCAGGTGATATCTCCTCCTCGGAACAAGATCGCATTTGCCGTCTCGACTTCCCCGCATCAATCCTTCGATATGCATGCCGGGCCAACGGGCATACATGATGTCAAAGCGACAAGTCAAAGCAATCACAGAAACAGACAAGCTCCTCTTGTCCGTTGCTCTTTGCCAGATTCGCTACTCGAATGGAGATAACAAACACACTTTCGGATCCACTTCGTGTCACCTCATTCGACCCCTCACCATCAGACCAACAATCACCCTGTTTCCGCCCTGCTTCGAAAGATCCTGCGGAATCATGCCCGCAGGGAAAGTTGGCTGATGTGGACCGATCAATACTCGAATGATATAAAAAGTCAACACCCTCGCGCCTGTCTTTACAGATATTTCAACTCCAGAACCTTTGAAACAACCTCCTTGTTCCAGCATCACCTTCAACTCATAATGTCAATTCCTTCTCAGCAACGAGCAGCAGTCCGTCAAGGACTTGGCCCAGAAGCAACAGCTCCCATCCGCACAGTCGACGTTGAAAAGCCAGGACCTGGCCAAATCCTCGTCAAGATCACATGGACTGGCCTCTGCGGCTCTGACAAGTCTCTCCTGCACAATGAGTGGAAGGACTTTGGCGTCAGCATGATGGACGCTTCTAAAGGTATCGCTGGGCATGAAGGAGCCGGTAATGTCGTGGCTGTTGGTGAAGGTATGGAGAATAGGTGGAAGATTGGCGATCGAGCTGGTGTAAAGTGGATTGCCAGCACTTGTGGCGAATGCGACTTTTGCAGAGTTGGTTCAGATGAGGTTCACTGCCCCAACCAGACAAATAGCGGATTCTCTGTTGCGGGAACATTCCAGGAATATGTTATTGCGGATGGAAGATATACTTCGAGAATTCCAGATGGCGTTTCTGATGAGGAGGCTGGACCCATTATGTGCGGAGGCGTAACAGCATACACGGCCTGCAAACGGTAAGTCGAAACACCTGTCACAATGCAAAATGCTAATAGTTTTGAGATCTGGAGTCACACCAGGCCAATGGCTAGTCATCCCTGGCGCTGGGGGTGGTCTCGGTCATTTCTGCATTCAATACGCCAAAGCCATGGGCATGCGAGTCATCGCTATCGACGGCGGTGACGAAAAGCGAGATCTATGCCTCAAGCTCGGTGCTGAAGTTTTTATTGACTTCAAGACAACAAAAGATATTACTACCGAGGTTATGAAGATCACGAAATACGGCGCCCATGGTGTCATCATCACAGCTGCGACGCGAGCAGCTTACGAAACTGCCCCCAACTATCTCCGTCCCAATGGCACTGCTGTAGCCGTTGGTCTTCCTCAAGACCCAACTGTCATTGCTGGTGCACCTCCAATGGCAGTTGCTCTGCGCCGCTTGAAGATCGTGGGAAGTGTTACAGGTAGTATGAAGGATGTCGAGGAGGCTCTTGACTTCACTGCTAGAGGTCTCGTTCGAGTAAGTATAGTAAAATATGACAAGGAACTTAATACCAGTATTCTATTCTAACCTTTTATAGCCAATTCTTTCCAAAGGCAAGCTTGAAGATCTTGATCAATGGATCAACAAACTTGCTACTGGCCAAGTAGCTGGACGATGCGTCCTGGAGGTTGCTGCTTAGGATATCTACTGGAGAGTAGAATGTGTTTAGATGTTATTGATAGCCAGTTTGTTGGCAGTTGATGCTTGATGGTTTTAGTTAGAGAGGAAACGGCCGAGGATGCGTTAGTGTTTTGGAGTGGCGTTGGTGAAGTGGCTGAATAAACCCAAGTACGAACATGTTTTCTTGACATGACGGATGACCATAAGCCATTCTTTTGTATTCATATTTTCATATACTGCGTAATAAAACCAGCCGATGCGAGCTGGATAATCATCTTCACCATCTCCAGTACTCCTCAACCTCGCCCTTTTCCAGCCTTTCGAGCTCTGCATAAAACCCAACCTTGTTCAACTTGTAATGCTCTGCGATTTTCCTTGCTGTCCAACCATCTGCATCTGGTTCATTTGCATCGATTCCCTTTTGTACCAGATACCGACTCCTCAAAATCAATCTGTACTGATCAACCCCAGATCGCGCAACAATATGTAATAAGTTTCCACCTTCTGACGTCTTGGCCTTCCAATCATAGCCGGCTTCAGCCAGAGCCTCGAGAACATCAGTATCGACGTCACTCCAACCTCGTAAATCTTCAGTGTCAGACAAGCTAAATGCACTAGCCTTATCGTGGTCCATATGGCCATCATCATCCAATATGAGCTCCGCCACAGTCTTTCCTGCGTTGTTTCGCATATTTATATCATCGCAAAACGCGATCTTCAACAGGTCATAGAACAATCCCCGCTTGTCCTCCCCGCACCATAGAGCAGTCAAATGGTCATCAGCTAGGTAATGCAGCGCGGTATTTCCCTTTCTGTCTTTGGCTCGAGGATCAGCACCAGCTCTTATAAGATCCTGAACACACCCGAGAGGCTCTGCCATGGCAACGGGTATATAGCTTTCAGCTAAGGGATGGAGGCGCATCCGCCGAAGAGCTGCATGTAGTGGATATGTTCCATGGTGATCAGGTTGGTCAACCAAAGACTGATATCTCGATGAAAGAATGCGCAAGGAACGCCGAACAATGAGGAGCTCTTGGAATTCCGCATTCCGATTATTACTAACTCCGACGAGGAGGTGATGCAACGCGTTTTCTCTTGAGTGTCTACCGCGAGACAGTCTGCCCCAAGCCGGAGGAATACTTCAATCAAAGATTCCGAGCCTGGTTCTGAAAAGTCTTACTCATTCGGTTCCAAGAACCGATCCCAGTTTGGATAGAACTTTTGGCCTGATTCTCCGTTTTCCACTCTCCAATTAACATTCACCAAAGCGGTCCCAGTAAGTATATCGGCTCCAGCTGCACTTCGACACGCACTGAGCAGGAGTGTGCGTCCTTGAGATTCACGATGTTCAAAGTCTAACGATTGCAGAAAACCAGGATAGTCCATAAAAGGCTTGAACCAAATCCCGTCCTCGATGATGGCATGAATAAGATGCCGAGCACCCCAAACAGGAGCTGGCTCTTCGTCATCCCACTCATCATCTGAAAAGTGCGGATGTCCATTCCTCTCCTCCCAGTCTGGACTATTGACTTCTACGCGGCGATCGGGATAAGATGTACGTGGAGGGTCTTCACCAGGGAAGGGTGCCCTAAACTTGAGATAGCGTTCTGAATTATAAACAGCCTGAGGAAACTCTTGGTACAAATCACACCCATGCCGAAGAAGCGAAGTGATCTTTTCGAGCCTTTCGCCCTTATAATCGGGTCTGCTGGAGAATGTGTTGGCAGCGCAATAAAGAGGTGGCTGAAACTGCTTGCCGTATCGCTCGAACTGTGGTGGTGGATCTTGGGCGTCCCATCCGGGCTCGATTGTAGAAAGCAACTCTCGAGCTTTCTCTGGTTGGATACTGGGATCCGCCCCCATAGTTAGCTCTCTATCTAAGCGATCTGGAGACTCGTGGCCGGCCGGCTGAGAGCAAATGAGCGAGAGCTCATTCACTTGATGATAAGGCGAGGTTGGGCGCATTCTCTTCTCCAGAATATGGTTTTAGTAATAGGAAAGATGTTCAATTTTTAATTTATTTAGTAGACAAAAGAAATTGCCCGTTTCAAGGGCAGTTTATGTACCTGTTGTAGTCAGACAGCAAGCGAGGTTAACCGTGGTCTGAGGTTTCAATTGGCTCGTTGGTTGTTGGTCACGAACATACTTTCGGCCTTTTCCAAGCTAGGTAGCTGAAAGAGAAGTCCCCTGCTCTAGTTGTGTGATGGTTGATATGACTCACTTTTTGAGTGCCGAGCAGCCGGACTGAGCCAATCTGGCGCCTCAAGTCTTGCAGGCATACTGGTAGGTCTATTTTTAGGCGCTTCGCATATGAGGGTATGGTAAACCCGAGAGTATCACAAGCTTCAGGACAAAATTCAAGTGTGACTGGAATGGTCGAAATCGGAAACATAATGGGTCTTCTCGGTGCCACTGATATTTCTACTGCCTCTGGTATCCTGATCTTGGCAAGTTGTAACGGCTCAAGTCCGGGCGACCCTTTGAGCCATGGATGTATGTCATTGGCAGGGTTGAAGGTCTTTGTATACCAGACTTGGGGTAGACAGCCCATCAAGGTCGGCCTCTAGAAATCTCTTATCATCGTCGGTCAATAATATCAAGTTGGGTGGCACAAAAGTAGAATAAGCTACCTTTTCAGTAATTGACAAGCCGCCTTTTGTGTTCTCATGGGTTCCCGGCCTGATAGCCCGACAGTTCTTATTATCACCGACACCGAATAACCTCCAGTACTAGACCATCTCTACTCGTAACAAGGCTTATTATCTCTTCTTCTTTCAACCAATCTTCGTTGAAAATGAACTTGACTGATGATAGGTTGGGGAACCGATCTGGATAGATCAGAGTGTCGAGGAATTCCTCAAGCTGGCTGATGATGTTTCTCCCACAGCTATGAATCTCGAGATGTTCCAAGTATTCCGGAATACATTCAACGACTCTCGGAGGCTGAATAGATGCATCCCTCGTATAGTGATACACTATGCCATTGGCCAGAAACCCACAGATGTTCTGAGACCCTAAAGCAAGGCTTTTCAACCTGTGCATCTGTCGCAGCTCAACATCCATATACAGTCGCTCTCGTGGTCCCCGTAAGCAAGTCCTGGTGCGGGCTTCTTCCATCAAATCAAGATGAAGGGATTCTAGGCTATTATCATGGAGCAATAGAGCTTCCATGATATCCCGGGCCGTCACTTCGAAGTCATCATATTCTGTCCTTTTTTTAATATCACAGGTATATGTGAACTTCCTAAGGTCCTTGCACGCTCCTATCAAAGAGCGAATGGCTCGAGGGACGCACCAGCTGTCTCGTAAGATGATTGATTGAATGTTCGAGCACCATTCTTTCAATGGGTCTAGGGCATACTCATCCATTTGAGGGCTGCATGCTCCAACGCATTCGTATGAGCGAATACTAGGGATGCGAAAAAGCCATTGTGCGTGGTCATAAAATGAGTGACGTCCTTCCCAGATAGCTTCCGCCTCATGTTTAACATTCTCTAACTTGGTTAACAACTGGCAGGGGGGGTGTTCGACACGTCTTCTTCTGAAGGCTCCAGTAGCAGCTACCAGAGTGCTGCTGAAGCAACTTGGATCTCGAGGGTAGCCATATGTCAAAGTTTCGATCTCTGTACAGACGGCAAGTAGAAGATCCACTGCTGCCTCTTCGATTCTTGCTTCTAGATGTTCAATCCATTGGTCACGCCGAAACGTAAGATATCCTAAGTTTTCAGAATATGTCTTTGAAACCAGTTCCTTATAGAAAACTGTATTCTTGGCATCGATATGAACAATTCCGCAGCGATGGCTATCAGTCAGCCAATCATACAGTCTGATCGTGCGGACGTGTCGGGCAAGCTCGGGTTTGATGATTGAAACGTATGAAAGAAACTACACAACGCGGGAGCGAACCACAGTTCCTTCCTTCGGCACTTCAGCTCTCGGGACATCGCAAAACGTCTGTACTGAGAAGGGTAGTGCAATTGCGTAGAGTTGTTTGCACGAAAATAGAAGTGAATGAACGGATCTGAAATCAGTCGAGTCAGCAATAAGAGATATTATCTGGGTCTGGATCTCTGGAGGGAGAGTGAGTAAGAAAGGTTTCTGGCTGGCCAAAGAAGTCATGATTCTTGAGTTTTCTAATGAAATTGATATTGCGAGAATTGAGAAGCAAAGAGGACACGGCGCGAAGTGATATTTTGATCATATGATGACCCCACAATAATCTTCGCTTGCAGAACCAACAGCTTATTAGGTAAACATAGAGTTTCCATTCGCCGTGGCGAGCAAGTCGAGTAACGCCGATGGCACCGAGAACAGCACCGCATAGGCAGTACAACACCTGCACTACTTTGTGATTGGCCTTTTTTGACGCGGCTATGAGATGGGTATACCTGCGAATGAATCTTATCTTATCTGATTGTCTTCCAGAGAGTTAATTGGCTGCAAGGTCCGTGGTGGATACTCGACGATCCCTCGGCTGTAAGATTGACATGAAAATTCATCAAAAACTCCCCCCTTTACCATCCCAAAACTACACTAGTCTCATTTAGTCACCGCATTTCAACGACAATATCACGAACTTCTCACAGTTTCTTGACAAGAAACACCCAGCCTTTCTTCAGAATTCATTCATGCTGTGCTCTTGCCCTATCTTATACCAGAAATTCTTTAACAAACCATGACTACAAGCGAGGATCACGTAAGAGATGCAGAACTACAATATCTCGTCAATCCTTTGAACGGCAGTCATTTATCACATGGAATAGACGGCTCAAGTCATGGTACTACTACCTACTCTCATCATGCTTGATAAATAACTGACCACTGCCAGACAATCGTCCGCCTATTCCGGGATCAAGTTGCGAAATCTATACCTTCGCCGACGAAGTCATCGTCCCCTCCTCAGCACCAAAATCTCACCCTTATCTCCTCGTCAACATCGGATCAGGCGTATCATTCTTCCAGGTCTCAGAAAACAATCAATGTCAGCGAATCTCGGGCTCCTCATTCGGCGGCTCGGCATTATGCGGTCTTCTACTTCTTCTCACCAGAGCACGAACATATGAAGATATGCTTGAACAAGCTGAGAAGGGCAACAACGCCAATGTCGATAAACTGATTGGAGACATTTATGGAATGGACTACAGCAGAATTGGCATGAAGATGACAGCCGTTGCTTCAACTTTCTGCAAAGCCTTCAGCTTGGAGCATCGACCCGATCATGAAATTCAAGAAGCGGAAAATCCCGTGAGGGACATCAAGTCTTTCTCAGATGCGGATATCTGTCACTCCTTGGTTTTTGCGGTCTTTAACAACATCGGCCAGTTGGCAACTTTGCACAGTCGCATTCATGGAAACCCGGATATCTATTTCACTGGTCCTTATGTACAGAACTGCCAACTACTCATCAGAACGTTGTGCATTGCAGTGCGCTATTATTCCCAAGGAGAGAAGAAGGCACATGTTGTGGTCAACCAAGGTGACTCGGTTGCCTAGACCTCAAAGAAATCATAATAAAATGATCATGGGGCATTATTAGCATCATCAAGCGAATCGAATCATTATAGAAACTTGGAAGGTTGTATATACATGATATCTTCTTCTACGTTTGTATATAGTCGCCTTCGTCCCCCTTCAAGCTATCTTGTCATGAAATCTAGAATCCCTACACAACAGTATCATCCCATTGTTCCTTCTGTCCTGTTGGTCTTGAAGGCCCTAGATGCGTTGAGCATTTCCTCAAGCGTCTTGTCGTCAGGGACGCGGTTCCCTTTGTGCTCGGGTCCTTGTTGCAGATGTTCTCGCAACTGCGCCCTAGTGTCATACTTCTTCGTCCCGCAATCCAGGCAGGTATAGGTCACATCCACTGCGAATCTCTCCCAGTGTTCCGTCGCAGCGCGCTCACGTCGTATCTCGACTGCTTTCTCGGCAATTGAGTTGATGTAGTTGATCACCGGACGTTCAGCGAGATACTTCTCTGTCTCTGCCTCTATGAAACTGAGGGTAACTTCTCCTGTATTCGAAGGACGCCACTCATCGAGAGAGACGGTGTGAAGATCGCCCTCCACGTTGAGCCTGTATAAATGCTCCTTCAGGCCGATCGCTCGACACCAGTCTCGCCATCCTGCAGTGCCATTGGATCCCTCACAGTCGATTAACCGGTTCTTCAAATGCTTACCTATCTCGCGATATTTATTCAAACCCTGCTTATGTCTAACGTCGTCCGTGGTTGTAGTTTTCTTAAACATTCTGCTACCGCCATTGGCCTTTTTGTTAACGCCGTTGCTGTTGTTTGGAGCACCCGAGGAAGTCTTTAAACCTGTCCCAATACTGACGAAGAGGGCTGGAATTTGGTCATGGAGGTTATGAATTTCTCTGAGAGCGATCAATGAGGGATTGTTCGCTACCACGCCGCCATCCAGGAATTTCAATCCCATAAGCTTGATGGCCTCAAAGAATCCCGGCGCAGCTGTTGTTGCGCGAGCAACCTCCCAAATTGCAGTCCTATGAGCTGGTCCCGCATTGGATGGAATGCAGCGAGTAGGATCATTCTCCTTGGGACTAAAGTCATTGGCATAGCTTCTCCAGACGAATTCCTTATCAACGCCGGTTTTCTTGTTGATGGCCCAGGAGATGGCGATGCTATATGTCAATGTCAGTAGGGCAATGAGTACGAGTCTTTGCAGGCAACCTTACGTTCTAGTTCGGTCTTCTCTGTATTTCAGTTGCTCAGTTTCTACCTCACTGGGATCACATTCCCTTTCTAGTTGGAGCGTGTCGTAGATGATCTTCTTGTATGCTTCGCGTGTTTGACGACATGAATATTTGGCGCGCGGCCAATAAGATAATGAGAGTTCGTGAAACCGTCGAGGCTTCCCGAACACGGCATTTCCAAATGACTTGTAAGTATCCAACGCCTGATCAACAGACATTCGCAGTCTTCCCAGCATGATACTGCTCAGCCTAAGAGTATTCAGCGTAAGATATCAAAAGGGAGTTGCGGGACTCCTTACCCTCCCGTTGAAGTTCCCGCGATGTAGTCAAAGTAATGGCATGGGAGATACTTGTCAACTCGTTCTGGCTCGGGATTACCTTCAATGGTACCATCGTCGTCAAGCACTCCCATCCAGCGGTAGAAGTTGCTGCGGGGAGCCTTGTATTCTTTGTGCTTCTGCTCTAGTTCCCGTATTTGGATCATGATACGTTTAAGCACTAGTAGACTCGCATAGCCACGAATACCACCACCATCTAGCAGGCAATTGTTAGAAAGATAGTCAATCAAGTATAATATTTTCGTACCAAATGTCAAGATTGTCTTTTGGGCCCATGGGCCTACTTCATATGAGATGTGCTCCGGTCCGCGAATTGGAATCGATGGATCGACTTTAGCGCTGCTCCCTCCACTGACTTGATGTTGTAGTGTATGAGAAGTATCAGAAGACGAGGTGGCCATTTCGACTTAACACTTGGAGATTTCTGAAGAGGGAAGACGGATTGTAGTGATTGTGAGAGGTTTCTTTGTCTGTCAACGATGGGGGGACCATCTGCTACCGAACCCACGGCATCATTTTATGCCTCGCCAAACAAGGCTCTGAGGCTGGACCAGAATCGGAACTTGATGGTGTGTGAGGTCGCCTGCAGAGACCACCCAGCCCGTGTAACTGTGATATAGCCCCGATGGCTGCCATGGGCGACAGTATTATGCTCGTTCTTGTAAAGGGGGCGGGGGGCCGGAACTGCCGCAGCCTGATGGTCTACAATGATTTGCGTCCAGAGATATCTTCAAGGGTTATTCACCAAACGCAAGTGAAAGCGATACTACCAGAGTAGGAGAAGCAATGATGTTTTATTGATCAAGTCAAGTCGATATTGTATCAAAGTCTATCATCTTGCTTGATACAAATGCTTTTTGGGGGACATCTCGAAGACTCGGAAGAGAGCTTAGGCGCTGACCAAAGCCACTGCAGCATTATGCGTGCGGTCAGTATATGGCTTGAAATATTGGCTGTTGTGCTACCAACCCTCACCCAATAATCCAATGCCCAGCCTCCATCAATCCAGTGGACTGACCTTTCTCTTCCCCCAGCTTGATTTCTTCGGGCTCGCTGCATTTACGATTTCCAGCGCATTCGTGACATTTTTCAGCTCGAGTCTCATGGCGTAAATAACGGGGATTATTGCTTGTGGCCATGTGACTGCACTTTCGGGGCGGATGGTTCTCGCGTTTCGACAGGTTTGCCACCCGAAGCCTGTCATCATGCATACACCGGTTGAAGAAATGGGAAAATTGCGCATCTGACCGGCTTACTTGCATCTTGGAACGAACTGCTTTCTTTAAACAATCATGATTGAAGGTTACATTAACTGCATAGGCGTTTCCCGACTCCCCGATGGACGACCAAGTTATATTTAATATCCAAAAATACCCAAAGTGGCGCACCAACCCGTTGCAAAACCTGCAAATAATATTGGAAATGGTCAAACCCTCCTTGTAATCATCACGCTCACCCAGAGACGCATGCTGACACTCTCTATGCATTCACCACGTAGAGCTGAGGCTCTTCTGTGACAAGTCTGTGCAGGTTGTATCGAACCCCCATGCTCCAGAGATTGACCTCCGCAATGAATTCAGTCTTTGTGTTGTTCGATCGTGGGATGCAGACTTGAACGTTGTTCTTCAGTCGGGGAATCTGGACTGTGGGATAGCCTTTCCCTGTTAATCTGTTAGCGATGCGGCCTGGTCGAACCGAGATTCTTGCCTTCAACGTCAGCTTTGTCAAGAGGTCGGACTTGGTCTGACTTCATATCAAGCACTGCGACTGGTTTTCCGTGATATCCCATCTCAGCAGGTCTTCTACGAAGTGAGTAATCGGATTAAAGATACTGGATCGAATAGATATGGATTGTTTCGTTGTTCTGGCACCTCTGGCCTTGATGGCGAGTACGTTGTTCTTGTGGGCAAGGTCTTCAAATGAGTTCTTTGTGAAAAGCGGGGGAAGCGCTATACAAATACACAAAAAGGATTTATCACATTTGAGACATCGGGGCTGTTCGGACCAAGACAGTGGCGTTGCTCAGCAGGTAGCCGTCTTTGTGACTACCAAACATCTGCCATGCCCCCCTTCAACTGGCAACAAGAACACTGCAAATTTGGGCAACTCGGGCGGTGGCATTTTATCCACTGATGGCTGCGTTCAATGCTCACAACTGGAAACCCCAGTCAGTAGTTGGCCACCACATGACACAGTGGGCTGGCCTGTGTAACTCGAGGCCTTGCTTATCATTCGTTGGAGATAGGACTTTTGCGGAAGTGCGCAGTTGCGTATGTCATCGGCAAATTTGGGGTCTGTTCACTCAGCCGCCCCAGCCATCCCTTGGTCCTTGGTAAAAGTTGCCCTAACTTGGGATGCAGGTCGCCGTTTTTGTGATTTCGAGTTCCGTGACGCATTGGTGAGGCCATTTTTATTGCTGACTTGTGCGACTGTGACAACGCCACGAAGATTACAGGAACTCAGCTCTCTTCTTTAGAAGGGCCGCAACCACTTGACTATGTTATTGTTTTCTAAATGCAATCACTTGATCTTATATGGTCGAGATTGACGCCACATTTTCGCCTTTGTTCTTGGTAGGCATTCCATGGCTGAGCGTGGGCTAATCCCGCCACACCACGTCAACGTCAACCTGAAGGGACAGGACTTCGAGCCCAATGATTCAAACACTTTGGGGTCATAATTGCGGTGATTCAATAACAGACAGATTATGAAATCAGGTCAGAGGGTTACCCAGGCCATTTTGCCAGTCCCATCACCCAATTGGTCACGGGTTCAACCTGAAACGCGTTCCGTTGCGTGTTGCTTCTACCAGTATCCGCCAGAAGTTTTCCCTCGACTTATCACTGTATGGCTGATTGGACGACTGCCAAGGAGACAATTCAAAACGGAGAAGTCTAGCCTAAGTCTCTGAGGGGTATATAATGCCGTGTGCGGTGTCACAGATCTCTGTTACTGAATTTAATTGGGGTTTTCAAGTGTGTTGACTTGATATGTCGCCATGGAGATGTTGCACACTTTAACTATCGATCAATGAGGTCACGAAAGGGTTTGGAGTACAAGTTTGAAGAGTTAAATTCATTGAAGAAGTATAGATATTATGACTAGAAAATATTATGAATACGTGAGCCAACCATGCCAAGCATTCCTCATGCGCTCCGCCCTGTCTACTGTCAAGTATGCGGAGTTCGCAAGTCTCTGTTGCAACTCTTTGAACTTGGCAGTAGGTGCCCCCTTCTCAAACAACATATCCAACTCAAGGTACGATAGACCCTTGGTCTCAGGCAGACGGAAGTAACAGTAGATGAGACAAAGGAGAGCTGTACCGGCGTAGACAAAGCATGATTTTCCTTGCATATTCCAAGCGGTAGGGTTAAGCATCTGGGGAACGATAACGTTGTTGATGATCATGAAGATGTTGTAGACAACTCGAGCCAAGGCAATAGTCTTGACACGAAGACGGGTAGAGGGGATCTCGGCGACGATGACGTAGCATGTTGGGCCGATGCTAAGGTTGTACAAGAAGGTTGTTGTGATAAGAATAGCTCCGAGGGACCAGTTGAGACCCTTTTGACCATCAAGAACGACAGAAAGAATACCACCAAGAGTAAGCATAAAGACAGCAGCGACAAGACCAGTGAGATACAGCTTGCGACGGCCGATATGAGACAGAAGGAACCAAGAGATCATGCCTCCCACCAAGGCCATACCATACATGCCAGTGGACATACTGAAGGACTTGGAAGAGTCAAAGCCGGCCTGCTCAAGGAAGTAAGGAGCGTAACCAGTCAAGATCCAACCGCACAGAGCCTGCACAGACCAAACCATGCAGCAAATCTCAGTTCGTCGAAGGTTGGCACCCTTGAATAAGTCAAGGTAGCTCGAACCGCCGTAGTTGAGCTTACGTTCGATACGGTTAGTATGCTCCATGACAGCGATGGTATCGTCAATATCGAGCTGAGACTGCTTAGTCAAGCGCTGCAGAGCATGACGCGCTTCGACCTTGCGCTCACGACGGATGAGCCACCATGGGCTTTCGGGAGCAAAGGTAATGCCGATGAGGAGAGGGATGGCGAAGGCCCATTGAAGAGCAAAGGGGATACGGTAAGACCACTCTGAGTTGTTGTGGACAAGCGACTTGAGAATACCAGTACCCAGAAGTTGACCGATGACCCAGCACATGTTGGTCATGCTGAGAAGACAGGCACGGATGGCTGAGGGGACAACCTCGGCGGCGTATGTAGCTGCGAGTGTTTGGATGACACCCCATGAGATACCTGAGGAATGGTTAGTCTTGAGCACCAAAGTGAATGATGATTGAGATGTGATGAGTGTATGAGGGGAAAGGTGAGTGAGACATGTACTTACCACAAAGAGCCTGAGAAGCAACCAACACAGCAATGTTGTGAGCAAAGAACGCCGGGAAGACAGCAAGACACATCCAAGCAAGACTGATCAACATCATCTTCTTATAACCAATGCTATATGTAACCCAACCGTGAAGCAACAGACCAAGGACCTCGCACGCAATAGCAGAGACCTGAAGCGCCGTCTGCCATAATGGCGAGATCTCATAAATAGGTCCATTCGGCGTATCAAACTCCTCGCCATACCGTCGTCGAAACGCAGGAAATGCGACAAATCCAGCGACAAGACTCTTATCGTATCCCTCCATAACAACAGTAAGGAAGAGCAGCAGCGACCAGAAGATAGCTTTGGGGAATTGCTTGCAGCATCCCAAGATGGTCATCTCCTTCTCATTGTTCAGCGCGCGACGGACTTTCTCGCCCGTGTCGTCGGAGCTGTGCGACCCGCGGGGAAGCCATAGTACCTCGATGGCATTTTTATTAGGATGGTTGTCTGGTAGGTCAAACGTCGGGTCTGGGATGGGAGCGTTGGTCTGGTGGTTTGGATCGTGTACTTTTGTCTCGATCTCTGTGACGCGGAGGATGCCGGACTTTGCTTGGACTGGCAGCAGGACTATCTCGTCCTTGCTGCTACCATTGTCCGAGGCTGCTTTACCAGAGCCGAACATGGTGTCTTAATTATTTGGGAAGAAGATGATTCAGAGGAAAGGAATGGATGCCTTTCGGCGGAGTCATGAATGAATGATCGGCATGGTCCTGGGGTTACATCCTGCTAACGGGCCCTGACATGACATATATAGGATCGGCGCTGTCGAGTCCAGTCCAGTCCCCCCTCCCCCTCGCTTGGGTATTTTGGTTACAGTGCATCAATCAGTTTGAACGTCGACTCGACTCGACTGGGGAAAGTGAATCAGACCCATGCACCCCAGGTTCTGGTAGCTTGCAACTCTGCTTCTATCACGGCCTCACTCTCGGCGTTTCTCACATTTTGGCGGCTTGCGGAGGTGGAGACCTTCGTTCAAATACTGGAGAAAAAAGTCGGATGAGAGAGGGTACGCTAGCTGGGCATTTGCCCTATTGGGTCTAAACAACCGATCATTTGCGGGTGAGCGTTGCAGAAACTCAATGAAAAATGAAAAAAGGCATTCATGGTTGCAGAATTATATCCCACGTGGTATTCCAGAAGCTTTGACAACAAACGGCGATCTTCACGATGCGGCTCAAGATGGAGGCCGTTTGAGAGTGATTAAAAATGCCGATCTGGGACGGGGACTAGGGGAGCTGCCGTACACGTTGATTTGTCTTACCTGCTTTGCCTCGACCTGCAAGGGATCCTAGATGAGCCATTGGGTGGTTAATTGTGCCCAAATAGTCTTCATCCTTCGCGTCACAACAAGAGTTTCTAGTGTATGCCGCTCAGTCTGGGTACCTACCTCTTCCGGCCACTCGTGTGTCATCCAAGGCAATTCTTTAGGTAAGAACTAGATCCAAAGTAAATTATGTAGAGCCTCATTTGAACAAATCTCCAGACTAGACTTTAGTTTGCGCCGCGAGTTTTTCTCGTACCAACGCCCGCGTCTCACCATTCAAGTCACTAAAGAAATGCGTGGCCGATTTTAGCCGGATCCACTCTTCTCCATGGGGAACTCGTGCGGGGATTGGCTCGGAAGTATGGAAGTTCTTTCTAGCGCTGGCCCCCTTATTACGTATTGGGACTTTGTGGCTGCGGAATTTGCTGTCGTTGATATTTCTCCTTGGAACAACAGCTCCGAGGGGGCATATTAGGCCAAGATCAGCCTTACTCGTGCCCTTCGCGACTTTGGCCGGATGAGTAGCTAGCAGAATGAATAGTTCAGGGCCTAGACGAGGAATGGGCTCTTGGATCATAAGGCTGAGCGTTTCCTTTTGATTTTCATTCCGTGCCTTGTTTACCCCTTTCACCCAATAGCCCTGCGTCTTGTCATGTCATGCACACTCCAGCTGAAGGACTAAGCTCAATCTGACAGGTAAGCCAGGGGTAACCAAGAAAGCATGCAACAGCTTGACTCTCGTTCAAAATTGGCCTGCTTCATCCGAGGTTAGACGACGACATATGATTCCCACCATATCCACCGCCCCCCTTTTAAACCCATTCATCTTCCCTGAGTCTAGAATTACTCTGGTTTCCAATATTCTCCGTAGCTTTTTCAGCTTTTAGCTCTCGTGACGCAGAGTCAAAGCACGAGTAGTTTGATCACCGGGTATTTTGGTTAAGAAGATGCCAAATCGAGTAACGGCTCCGTGTCACTGCTTGGGCTGTGAGTTTTGGTTATCTAAGGAGTGATCTGACATCAATTCTCTGCGGGCGGACTAACCGTCAACAGGGTATGTTGCCGCCTCGCCGGGCGTCTGGGACTGACGATCCTCGGATTGTATCGGCTCCGTCGGGAACAGACCCGCAAAATGTCATGCATGCACTGAATCACAATACCTTCATGTGATTTTGCTCAGAATTCTAGAGCAAATGTGATTACCTAAGGACTGTCACGTCGATGCATAGTCCTGCATCACAATGGTCGTGCTTGTTATCACATATTCGATGCATGTTCTACGCAAACCAAGCCCGTTGAGGCTTTTGAGTTCAGCTACTGCAGGTTTCTCTGCTGGGATTGGTGATGCAATGTGACAGGCCGTTCAACGGCGTGATACATGGCATCCTTCCTCGGTGCGCCCCCGGTCGATATTTAACCTGATATCATCCTTTCACGACCTTCTCCTGACTTTCTAGCCTTTGGCTTGCGACTAGCATACCACTATGACGGTGGACAATTTTGTCATTTGCAGCACTACCCTGTAGCTTCAGGCGATGTGAATATTATTATGCTAAATACTATACGGCTCCTACTCTGGCATGACTCGAATAACGCCAAGAGACTTCTTTGCGCGAATGAATGTTGCAGTATCGCATGCTTCTAATCAAACTCTATTTGTCGTTCCGCTGATAGCTCCCGCTCGTGATTAATTCACATGGGTAGCTTCAAATCTTGATTGATTGCTTTACGCAGAATCATAACTACCGAACCAGCACCTTGTCAAATCGAAGAGATCGACAGTATTCTAATTGATAATTGGCTCATTAAGTTTCACCAAGAAAAAAGAAACGTTTTTAATTTTAGCAGCAATTAATCGTTATCTTCTCAATATTTTGGTGCTACAGTATCGCTCTGCGTCGTCGCCAATTGCGCGCACGTCAAATAAATATATGGAAGCTATAATACTACCCCGGATCCCCCGGAATTCTTCTCCTCATTTCCATTTTAATTGAGAATCGATGGCTGAATGACGTGTGCTAGTGGTGTCGCTGGCATTCGGCCCTTCTTGGCCAATATTGAGGGGAAATAAAGTTGGTGATGGAACTGGGGGTGGGCTAACGCGGTAGACGCACCGTAGAACGATGAGGCGGGGAACTATCGAATCTGGGGTTGGTATGATTGGAAAAACAGGTTATGATGTTGAGGATGGTGTATTGAATCGGCGCGAATGGCCATCATGAAGAAGAGTCATGAGATTGTAACTTGTACGCCAAGACTTGGCTTGGAGGACACGCGACGCGATACGCGCTGGAACTGAATGTTATCGATAAAGACAATGTTATCAGTGACAAGTTGAGGATATCCGATACCGTGATAACAAACCGCAATCAGACTTGTATGTCATACCATTAATACCTGTTTGATCAGCAGCTAGCACTCGCTGACTTATAGTAGAATATTGAATATAATACGTAACACTGTGTTCACCTCCAGAGAATCACATCGCCCGTAGACCTACGTAGTACATTGCTCTACCCTGCAGTTTTAACAAAAGAACATCCTATCTCATGATCCTGAGTCGTTCTAGTTCGTGAGAGGGAATCAACTATCTCGACCTTCCTACATAAGCAAAAGCCAATCAGTGTAACCACGGGAAACTGTCATGCTCCCGACACCAAGATAGAGTTGAAACATTGTTATGTGCATCAAGAGCTGTGCGCTCAACACAAGTGTTCGACCGTGGATACTGGTTTTACAGAAGTCTATCACTGAGTCTAATAATTACTATATAAAGCGCTTGGACAACTGCAGACTGTTCCAAACATAAACGTAACAAACTATATTCTCTATATGCAATATGACTTATACTCATGCACCATACATATCGCCTTATGGCCCCCCAGAAGAGAGTGGTATTAGACCATCACCTGGTTGGAGCGAGAAGCCAACCACTCAAACTCCCCAAGGAAACACTTTCTACCCTCCAGTCGACCCTCAGCTGAGCTATCCTCACCAACCTCAGCCTTCTGGCTCCCAACCGTATAACTCGCAAGCTGACGGTAGTCACTCTACTGGAGCCCCCGTTCTCGACTATCAGATCCTCCCACCGAACCCCTTTAGCCCTCAGCTTCATACACAACAACCTAATCTATTTGGCCCGCAGTATCATGACCCAGGCTCCAGTAGTGCTTATGCCTATCGTAGTTCTACACTTCCCAATCCGTTTTCCAGCCTAGATGTGTCTTCCGGTACCGGAAATCATGATGCAGATCTACAACTGACATATCCGTTTGTTGAACAAAATGTTGAAACCTGGCTACAGAATGATGGAAAACTTGGAAGCTGGACCTATGACGGCCAACCCCATGGCGAACAGTCAAGCTACAATCCGAACAATCAACAGTATGCCCCGTACATACATCTTTCTGAACTTCAAGAATCTGATGAAAACGAACCCCAAGGCTCACAAGAATTTGATAACAGCTATAATACTGATCAATACAGTGATCGAAGAATCCATGACGCTTTGAATGTACCTCCAGCAGCCATAGGATATCGGCGTTGGGGAAAGAGGGGAAACGCACCCCTGAGAGTACATTGCATTAACTGCAGGACACCTCTGCCTACATTCGGGATACGCTGTGAAGACTGCCAGCAGCGCCGACAAAATGATGCTCACGCTCTTCAGCTAGAGGTTTGCCTACTATGCACAGCCGACGTCAACGATCCTGGCAATCTGATGTGTCCGGACCACATGAGCACCAGGCAAGCCTTCAATGATAATGAAAAGGCATTTCTTAGAGAGAATCACATATGTAACCAGTGCTATAAACGAGATACTGGCTCTCTCTTGCGATGTGGAAGTTGCTATGAACAGGCTAACAACCCAAGACGTCGTTTTCGGCGACTAGGACTGTGTCGGTGCGGAAGGGAGGCGATGCCTGGGCACGGCCAGTGTGAAGGTTGCGCCGATGCTTCCAGGGCTAGGCAGAGGAGAATGAGAGAGAGACAGAGAAATGAAGCGACGTGAAGGGTTCACCCAGGAAATGTCTCACAATAGAAAAATAGAACAACCGGTAGAACACATTGAATGAGCTAATTCAATACTTCTCCAAGAAGGACTCCCAACATCTGTCTCAACAAACATTTAAAGCCATGACTATAGATATAGTTGTTTCATACCAAGGTGAGGAGTAGAAGGATATGCTTACCGAGTTCACTTAAACCATGTCTACTGATAAAGCTGGAAACTTGTTGCGGTGAACAAACAGAGAAAGGTTACAAGAAAAATGGACTTGAAATTCTGATCAATGATATCCAGAATCCGAAACAGGGCTCGTGAGATTCCCTTGCTGGTGAAAGGCCACCAAACTTGAGGGCAACAGATAATAAGCACTAAGATTATGTCAGGCTCTTCACTTACGGTACTTACGTTTCACAGCGAAGCATCCAGCAATGATAGGCTGGTCAAGAACAGTCGATGTTAATCACCATGGCGATAGTACTGACATCCTGCCTCTGAAGGGACACGGAATCAGAAGCTCAGAAAGCTCAGCTTCTGTGTCCAACAACTGCTGTTGATGTCTTGCGACAGTTAGATAGAGGGCTCCAACAACAATTTCACTGATACTTGGAGGCAAATTGAGTGCATCAGAGCAGGCTGTGTAGGTGCCAGTAATGAGCAAGGTAAGGGAGCATTGTGATATATAACACTGACTCCCTTGACTGGGACTGGTGCATCCAAAACAACAAGACAAACACGATAAACACTCGAATCACTCTCCTTCACACACAGAAACTAAGAAAGCCACTAATACGTCGAACATCAATACAATGCCGTATAACAATGATGAGCAAGCTCGCCGAGCTCAAGCTGCGCAGAACAATCAGTGGGCCAGCAACAGCAGCCAGCCCCAAAACTTTGCTCCCTACCAAACAGGCACTTACTCGGATCCAAATGAACCCATAATCCACACAACAAGAACCGTTCCAATGAATACTTTGAACAGCCCTAGTAGTCATTCCAGACCCGTGCTACCATATGACCCAACGCGTCAGAGTTCGGCCGCTCATGATCCCAGTGGACGAGAAAATTTGCTTAGAACGACTTTGGTCAGGGCGGCTTATGGCCAAGGAGAACCCTCACGAGAACCTCTAGGTGTTGGCTTTGGTGCACAACATCCCAACTACTATGCGCAAGCCGCTCCCTATCCAGGACCTGGACCCAGTGGCAGTCAAACAGCGCAAACGCATCCACATGGCCTAATGTCCGATTCTGCAAATCCCCAAAGCGCTTTATCCGACAGGGACGCAGAAAGGCTTAGGGCAAAAGCAAAGAGAGAAGAAAAAATCAGCAAAGGGGAATGCCCGAATGACAAAAATCCCCTTGCCCCAGGGAAGAGTAAATGTGAGAGATGCGCGGAAACGGACAAAAGGTCCTCGGCTGCGCGCCGACAGAGAGCAATAGACAGAGGCATATGCTATGCGTGCGAAGAGACGCCTGGCGTGGCTAAAGGCAAAAAATGTCAAAACTGCATCGATGATGCTGCCGCTAAGTATCAATCAAGAAAGTAGTTCGGGGTATGGTTGGTCCTGATCGTAAGATTTCAGGAATATCATTAGGCACAGGGGCACTTCTTCAACAGTCTTGATATCCTCTTAATTGAATCAGATATTTTCACGATCGATGGATGACTCAGAAATTGTCAAAGCGTGAGGAATTGTAGTTGGACGCGTGATATAAGTATCAGCTACCAGGCTTATGCGCTCAAGACTCATAAACACAGTTCAGGCAATGAACTAACCGCCCACACAGTTACCCAATGTAAATAATTCATTCGCCAAATCAACAACAAGAGCCACATGTTGCCACGTACCAGAGGACTGCTAAGTACTGGAAAATGCTAACACGCGGTTTGTCAGTCAAGACAAAACGATTCAGGGGCGAGGAAGTGACGTGCTTGAACAAGAGCAGTCTATCGACACTCAATCACCACCATAAATCTTCAAGTACCAGATCAGTCAGATTTTGACTGCTATGACAAGTAGTTGTTGGACGGCTCTTCGCTTACGAAGGTTAGCGTTCAGAATGTACATATGCTCACAGACGGCTCACTTGGAATGCTGGGACATGAGCATTCACATGACAATATACACTTCTTACTAAGACAAAAGGACTCTCTACATAGCCATAAGAATCGCGGACTTCAACATGACTTCGAACAAAGAATACGACTATGGCCAAAGCAGCCAAGACAAGAGCAAGGGGAAAGAGACGGAAATAGTCAATCGCTTTCCCAATCCTCCGGAGCCGAATCAGAACTACTACCCACGACCGCAAATGCCATACCGATGGCCTACTCCAGTGATCACAAATGATAATACCGACAATCCCGGTATGTCTGATCAAACACCGGGGCCTCCCACTCCCCCATCCTGGTACATTCTAACTTTAATCCAAGACCTCTTTTGCTTATGGTACTTGCGAGTTCCGAAACGCCCTCTATCCGGACCAACTTGTATCAGTTGTGATAGGTCCCCCGCCTTCAAGCAAGCGGAGCCATGGATCATCCACTAAAACGAAGTCTAGAGTAAATCAAGAATATATTTTACTGAGTTTATTTTGATATTATATATTCAAGTTTGATGTTTTCTTGCTGCTTGAGGCTTGGGTCAAAACGTCACAAGCTTTGTGGTAATGCGAACTGAATTTTGACCAAGACTAGGACGTGCTAAGCAGGAATTTCCATAGGACAGAGAAACCAGGGTATATAATGTATGACAAATAGATAAAAATAATAGATGCATAATGCGTCGTCAGTTCAATCCATGCTCCTGAAGAATCTTAACCAGTTTCATCTTGTC
Organism: Fusarium sp. NRRL 25303; assembly: GCA_013396255.1. Lineage (NCBI taxonomy): Eukaryota > Fungi > Ascomycota > Sordariomycetes > Hypocreales > Nectriaceae > Fusarium > Fusarium sp. NRRL 25303. The sequence goes on from JAAOAY010000047.1 coordinate 119,270, forward strand.
CTCATCATCAACCTCTACAAACACCTCAACGTACTCACAAGGCGAGTACTGCATGCCCGTCTTATCTGTATAAAGATATTTGTCCCTATTCCCAATACCCCTCGCATTCAGCACGTTCAGCATAGCCATAGTAACCTGGCTCCCATTCTCCAGCGCAAGATGCAACGGAAGCTTCTGCCGGTACCTCCAACTGGACAATGTCTTTGGGATCAGAATCTTGATGGTCTCTTCTAGGCGGGCGAACCACTCTTGTTCCTCGTTGGCAACCTTACACCACGGGAAGGGTTTGGAGTAGCATGTTAGTGCTAGGGGAACCATGAAGCCAAAGTTTTCTTCCTCGTAGTTTGGCTCATGGGTTGAGAGAAGCCAGTCTGTGAAGTCAGGCAGGGCCAGTAGAGCTGCTAGATGAAGCGTGCCGTCATCGGGGAGCATGTTACTGTTGAGTAACTTGAAGGCGTCAAGATTGCCAAGGAAGAGCGATGCTTCACGTGGCGCGATCTCGTCCTCATCTTCAAAGAGAGCTGTGAACTCAAGTTTGGGCTTCTTCGGGTATGAAGCTAGAGAGCTGAACTTTGATCCGGAGATGGTTTGGTTAAGAGCATTAGTGCCATCAAGCTTGAGTAAAGCTTCCAGAACGGGAGCTCGTGATTTGTTGAGGAGTGTGAGAAAGATGGTGGGTATCTTGGAGTCAGGGGTTACATAGTCTGGCAAGGCTGTCATACAATTAGCACTAGTCATTAGGCCTCGGAGGTTGAACTTACCCTTGCTTCCGTGTTCCAACAACCTAAGAATAACATTGTTCCCGGCTTTTAATGGGGACACAAGACACCACATAAGCAACGAAATCTCCTCCTCCTCCCAGTTCTTATGGAGACGATAAGTAATCGTCGCAGACGGCGATAAGCCCGCACCCAACAGTACATCCAGACAGTCAGTGCCGGTTGGAAATTTGCGTACACACTGATACAAAAGCTGGTCTGACAGTCCGGCAATTTGGGATGGTTGCATCTCGAGACAGATCTTGAACCACCTTGTCACGTTGTGCTCTTTCACAATACGGCGTGAAATCGTGGGCAGCACAATGGATAGGTCAGCATGTTTGCACAGAGCCCGGAAGTGAGATTCCTCCTTGTGTCGTGCCGCGAGATAGAAACAGTGACCATCCTCATCATTGGGATCAGCACCATGCTCGAGAAGAAGTTCCACTATGGGAAGGTTGGACTCTGGTGAATCGAGGAAGTGAACGAGCGTGGTGTAGATACTCTTCGGATCGATGTTGCAGGTTAGAACACTCTTGTAGATATTCGCACGAACACTCTGTTCAACGGTGACACAGGGATTCTCTCGTAGATATGGATGCTCAAAGACGAGCTTCGCAGCTTCGTCATGCTCGCCTTTCACGAGGTAACAGCAAAGAAGCTCGAACATCTCCAAGTTGCGTGACTGAAATGCCGCGGCGAACGCTTCGTTGTTCTTATAGTTGACCTGGGCGCCATTGCTGAGGAGCAACAAAGGAATTTCCCGATTGGTCGGTTCGTTCCGAATTGACACTATAAGGGCTTCAGACATCTGGGATTTGTCTATACCTTGCTCCAGGAGGGTCTCATAGGCCTGATGTCTGTCCATCGACGATATGGTGTTGTGCATTCGGATATACTCGAAAATGTCATCACGCATGGTAGAGTCGGAGACCTGTCGCAGAAGTTTTTGAAAGAGGCCGCCTGGAGAGGCTTCGGCCGCAGCCTCCAACGTAGCAAGCTGTACTTGAGCACCAGCGCCATGCTCTAGCAATAAGTTGTAAAGATGTTCATCGTCAGGATGGCTTTCGAGAACTTTGACAAAAGCTCGAGATATAATCTCAACTGAAATATCCTTGTGGAAAGCAAATAGACTTCCAAAGATACCAGTTTTGATACTTGCCGGTGTATCAGCGTTGCTAGCAGCGTCGAATGCCTCCTCGACGGTAGCATCTGTAGCACCAGCTGAGAGGAGCATGTTGAGGATGATGGGATATCCTGCGCTATTTGAAGCAGCTGCTTGAACAGCTTCACCATTATTGAAGTTGACGTTGGCTTTGTGGCCGAGGAGTAACCAAAGTCCATCCATGTTTCCGTCAAGAGCGGCTTGGGTTTCTTGGAGCAGGGCCTTAGACTGTCCGATCTCGGCTGGAGAAGCCTTCTTTAGCAGAAGTTCCATAAGATCAAGCTTCTTATCCGAATCCTCGACTTGGCATGCCTCGCGAAAGGCGTTGGAAAGTGTAGCGATGCTGGGGTCGAGAGCAAGAATGGACTTGATGAGGTCCATCTCGTGTTCTCGGACAGCGAGGCAGAGAACCATACCAGATTCTTCATTTATGTCAAGACCATGGCGTAGAAGACACGGTAAGAGCTCTGCACGTTGTGGGTGGTCTTTGATAAGACCATATGTGTTTGTGAGAGATGGTTTTGGGGTGGCGCGTGATGCAGCGCTCAGGAAGAGCTCGATGTTGGAGTAGCTGTAGTGCTTTGTCTCGATGAGCTTAGGTAACGTAGCAGTGACTGTTGCTTGGGTTGGCGGAGAGGAAGAACACAGTAGCTCCAGAACTGAAAACCTGTCCATCTCGATTGCCATCACAAAAGCCCGGCCAGACGAGTAGTTGACGTCAGCGCCGTGCTCAGTCAACAACTGCACAAAGTTGAGTGGGACATCTGATGCGATTGCCTTGAGAAATGTCTCGTTCAGTGGCGGACCAGAGGCGCCCTGCTTGAGAAGAAGGGCCATTAATTCAAGCGCAACATCATGGCCAAAAGCGGCAATGGTGTTGAACGCAACGGGAAGAGCAGCAGCCAATGCCTCTGTTGTGGGCTTCGCGCTGCATAGCATATTGAGGACTGTAACATCTCCTTTGTTTACGACCTGCATAAGCGGCGAAGCACCAACGTCCGAGGTACAATCAAGCGGCGCACCATTGTCGATAAGAAGCTTGGTGAGGTCGGAGTCAATATCACCCTCTTCGGACAGCAGCTGCAGAAGAGTGGTGCCGAGTGCCTGTATTTCAACGCCTTTCTTAATGAGACATTGCATCACACCGAACCTCATGGTTCTTGGTGATATCTCCATGGCGGTAGGGATAAGAGTTGAAAGTATAGCCGACGCACACTGCCCTTGCAGAAGTAGGCTTAGCACATACAGGTCAGCAGATATGATAGCTGCGCGAATGGCAGCAGCCTCCTCAGCCTCAACAGATGCCCCGTAATGGAGCAGAGCTTGGACAAGGTGTTGTTGCTTCCTCTGGGCAGCACGTACTAGGCATGAGTCAAGCTGTTGTCCTCCCAGACCCATAGAGCCAAACATGTTCATGAAATGAATCATATCAGGCTCTGGGATGTTATCGGGCAGGTAGCTCAGTACTTGGGATGCAGGCAACGACAGTGTCCCGTGTCTAAGAATTTCCAGCATGTCAAAGTCTAGTTGTGAGACAGCCCATTTCAAAGCGTTGTGTGGAGGTACATCAACCGCGACACCGGCATGCACAAGCAGCTTGACAAGTGGTAAGTGGCGAGCGAGTACCTCCTTAACAAGCTCTTCTCGAGTGACCAGGTTGTCTCCAACAAGACCAGAATGAGACAGGAGAGTAAAGAAGGCTAGTCTCTGGTTACCATTCTGATATTGAGAAATGATCTCGCAGACCTGGTGACGAATGGCGAAGAAGACCTGACTGGAGTATGCGTAGCCCAACATCACAGCTGTGGCTTGGTAGCTCTGGAGTCTTAGTGCGCTAAGAAGAAAGGGCTCCGAGACCAGTTCCGGGCGGTGAGATAGGAGAAGGAGAATGAAAGAGAGAGACAGTGCTTCTCCTGCTTCTGCCCTTGCGAAATCTTGTTCAAGACACGTCTTCCAATCCGAGGGTGCCATAGAGTTAGGCGCTGATAGTAGAAGCCTCACTAACTCCAAATTCCTGGCTCGTATATGTTGGCTGATGAGATCTTGGTAGTCAGACGCCACTGCTCCAAAGCTCAACAGAAGCTTCATAGACTCGAGAGATGATCGGGACAGGGCCATGCCAAACGATCTGTTCAAGACCTCTTGGCTCGCTTGTGTTTGACACAACAAGTGAACATAGTTGAAGTTGTCACGGGACGTCACTGTATCCAACCAAGTCATGCCATTTGAATCGAAGCTCAAGATCTCGCTCATCCTGTTCCTCTTCATCCTCTTCTCCAACTGCGCATCATTCAGATGACCCCAAAGCTCATCCAGCGACGTCAGCGTCGTATGAAGCAAGAGAGCCTGCGCAACGCCAGCCGGAGGAAGTGCCTCTTGCGCTAGTAGCGCATTGAAGGCTTTTGCGACTTCATGTTTCGTAAAGCTCCATTGCGAAGTATCGCAAGCTTCGGCCTTTTGTTCTTTGGAACGGAAGAGATGTCGCTTTTGTCTGTCTGGGGGCTTGTAGTTGGGATCTGAGGTTCTCTGTTGTACGAGGAGCTGGCGGGCTGTATCGCGGTTGGTAGTACTGAATGGGAGGAAATCTTGTGCGGGTGGTTCGGTTAGACGGCCCATGCGGGGAGGGGGTTGAAGGGATGCTTTGGAGAGGAACCATTCTGCGCGACTAGTATCCGCCATGATGAACTCTTATTGTTCAAGCAGAAGACGTCGATAAAGATTGAAGAATCATGAAATGTACTGAGGTCAGGTCTCAGATGAAAGCGAAGAGTGCAATGAAGAAGATGGTGTTGAGGCTGATGGGGTCGATAATGAGCAAGGAAAATGCGGCACAATCTAGACCGACGATTTACCAGAATGATTTACAAATATTCAGCCTCGTATAACCGGTAAGGCTCTATTTTTGATCCCAAGATAGGCAACCCCGGATGATGGGCTGACAGATGGAGATAGATTGACTCGGGCAACTTGGCGAGTATCTGGTGATGAACCCCGCCCCAGGCATTCTCAGAACCTCAATTCACAAGCTCCAAGGCTAATGTTTATTAATTAACTGCTATCGGGCGTGGACCCCTGTAATAGCTCAAGCTCAAGTTCCAAACTGTATGGGCGACCAACATGACTCCACCAAAACAACACTGCCTCCATCAGATCAGGCAGACACGACATTTCCAGGACTACACCCTCGAACAGGGCGGATTCGTGCATGGATCTGATTGGTCAATCTGAACCAACAGGGAAGTCTGTGTCGATCAGTGCTAAAAGTGGTAAGACACAGGGGGCTGTGATTGGACCCGATTATGCGGAATGGAAATAATGGCGCGGAATTGAGGCCTGAGAAACGCCCGGTTTATATGGAGGGCTTCGGTGGAGCTGCGCTTGATATGTCGATGCGCGAAGGAAGCCTTATCGGGCGAAGAAGACGCACTAGGATTCTGAAAGAGCCTAGCATTGCGATAATGAGGAGTAGGTTGATCGACTTCGGTAACGGTATGGAAATAGTAACATAAGTTGAGATGGGCTGAATATATATACTTGCTTCCAATACAGAGCAGCGATGTCCTTCAAGTAGTCCAATTCATCAATACATACCAGAATGAGCGCCCCTCCTCCATACTCGCCACCAGGTTCTACTGGAAGTAATGGGGAGACACGAGATATTCGCGCCCTGACTGACACCTCCTCCGCAACCTCCACTGCATCCAGTGCATCTTCAGCATCTACCATCCTCCCTCCCTATCCCCCAAGCAGAGACCGCGCAGCGCCAAGTCGCAGCGATGAACCCAGATCCGTCCCGCCGATCGCCGGCGCACTTCAACGTCTCCGAACCCCCGGCGACTCCGGAACATCCAATGCCACCTCCTCCGGCACCCGCGAACGTCTCCGCCAGATGGAGATCGAACGCGATGATCTCCGCCGCGCAATGCAGCAGGAGCGTGCTATAAACGATCGTCTTAAGCGTGAGGCAGGTCTTACAGGCCTTTCTGCCGCTGAAGCCAGACTTCGTGTTCTTGAACTCAAGCGGGAAGCTCAAGCTGCTGCCCAAATGAAGAGAACTCCCAATGAGGGAATGTTCAAAGCGGCTTGTGCGACAGATCTACTGTTTCTCATGGATACTACTTCATCTATGGGTCCCTTCATCGCTGCTGCCAAAGAGCAGGTCAAGAAGATCATGCAGGATATTACCGAGACGTTCTATAATGAGGCAGAAGTGAGGATCGCGGTGGTCAGTTACAAAGACCACTGTGATAAGAATCACATTCAGTTCATCGACTTCACTACTGATGTGGAGAAAGTTAGAGGTTTCATCGATAAGCTGAAAGCTCGGGGCGGCGGTGATGCACCTGAAGACGTCCTAGGTGGTATCCAACAAGCAATCAATGCTTCCTGGAAAAACCAGACCCGATGTATCATTCACATCGCTGATGCTCCGCCTCACGGGAATATCTTCCACAGTTGGACGGAGAAGAGCGATGATTACTACACTCCCGGAACCGAACCACATAAGCTTCAGTATCAACCTCTTCTGAAGCAGATGATTGGTCTGAACCTCAACTACGCTCTTCTTCGGATTTTAAGTGCGACTGACAAGATGGCGTACGTTTTCCTCCAGGAATATGCCGCCGCGTCGGCGGACTGCAAGCTTCTAAAATCAAACCCCCACTACCGAGAGGCTTTGAAGGCAAACTCCGGACCAAGGAGTAGCGTTCTTGGTTCAAGTTCCAAGGGTACTGCCAAGGGTGGTCTGCTATTTGAAGAAGCTGAGCTGGGCACTACGTACAGCGCCCTTCGGCACCTGGTAGTCAAGAGCGTTACAAGCTCTGCTTCACGCACCGCCGTTAGAATGTCAGAGTCTTCCTCTCGAACTGGTGAGAAGGGAACAAAAACTGCTCAAATGTCTCATCTCGACGCTATTGGTGAAGCGGAAGACGACGAGTTCAACGAAAAGCAGAGCGAAGCAATCCTCGAAGATGTGGAGAAGAAGTGGTCTGACCAGAGCTGGTTCGAGGATAAGCTCGTTGTCGAGGGTTTCAGTCCAGATACTGTTGTTCACCGCTCTGGTACACTGAATGACATGATGGCTCACGATGATAACATCAAGTTGAGTGTCATGGAGCTCAACGTTCACAAACGTCGCATGCCCTTTGCTCAAGGCGCTCTTCGCCTTGCATACTGCGCCAAGACGACACACTCTACAAACCCATACGTCGTCAAGTCGTTCAAGCGTGGTGGAAAGCGTCTTGCGCATCTTGCCGAGGACATGCGCTGTCAAGCTCTCTGCAAAGCGTTCGCACTAGAGTTCAATGCTCTTACAGGCGATAAGCATTCAATTGACTTTATCGTCACATCATGCCTGAAAGGTAAATCTGGAAATTCCGGTACCGACTATATCTCCCTTGAACCCTTCATCGAGGGCGATTATGTCAAGTACAACAACAACTGCAGCTACGTCAATGAGGATAACCCAGACGATGAATTCAACAAGGCAGCACAGGCCTTCTCACACTTCACCTACGAACGGTCCTGGGGAAGCTTTCTGGTCTGCGATCTCCAAGGCGTGGGGCACGTCCTCACAGACCCGGCTATTCACACTCTCGATCCAGAGCGCTTCAAACTCGCAGACACAAACCTCGGGAGAGAAGGTTTCAAATTCTTCTTCGCAACACACGTCTGCAACGAGATCTGCACCCAACTCGAGCTCAAGAGCAAAGCATCAATGATATCATCCGAAAAGGCATCTTTCCGCGAGTGGTGGCCTACCATTGATTCAACGGCCTGCTGTTCGAACAAGCTCTGTGGAAAGATTATCCAAGTTACCAATGCTAATAAGTCGGAAGACTTTCCAGGATGTAACTGGTGTGATACATGTTGGCCGCAGCTGGAGGCTACCAAGGAGAAGGTTATTTGCGTGGCGCCCGGGACGCATCATGAGTTTGATCTGTCGAGATTTTATTGGGAGAGTCAGGGGCGGGTGGCGCCGAGGAAATGTGAGGTGCATAGGGAGAGGGATGAGACTGTTGCCAGGACGTCGGTTATGGGAGGGAATTTCTTTGGCAGGCTTAGAGGAGCTACGAAGAAGAAGTCCATCTCTGGCAAAGCTTGGTAAGGGCCTTTTAGTTTTAGCAAATTCTTGCAGTTCTATTCGAATATTGGTACATTGAACTCCTTTCGTTCCCTGGGTGTTTTATAGAGTGCACGCCTCAATAAGCCACTCCAGCGCTCATCAGTTTGAGTATTCGACGCTACAGCGTCCTACGTGCTTCTGTTCTCTCCACTGACCCACGGATCTTGTAGTAATTCCTTCGCTGTAGGTCTATCTTCAGGCATCCATGTCAAAACACGTCGCAGAAACGCAATGAAGCCTGTACTGTTTTTGAGCCGTGTCTCAAGATCTTCTAGTGAGCGGTTTTTCGGAATAGGTGCCAGTCCAAGCCACTTGCCTGTGACAATGCGTCAGTAATCACCCAGAGTAGATATAAATTCGACTTATCAGACATACCTTGTTCGTCCCAGAAGTCAGCCGCTCTCTCGACATTGCGTTGCAGAAATTCCTTGGGTGGCGGGCTAAGTGTCGCTATAAGCTCTGCGAGGTGTGCTGCGTCGTACATGTCTCCGTCTTCATCTTTCGCTGTGAATAATCGGGTCTGACCAAGAAGGTCCCAAGCTGTTAGACCAGCGCTCCAGATATCCACTGGGCGGTTCCAGGCAATGCACATGATAACCTCGGGCGCGCGGTACTGGATCGGCATGATATCGCCTGCAAACGGTCCAGTTCCAGTCCTAGCTTCACCAAAATCCGATAAGAGCATGGGGCCTGGCTTTGGGCGCATCAAACGTGAGAAATATATGGTCCGGTCCTCTGTGACCTTTTTCCGGGCGACAGGTGACTTAAGCTCCATGTCTACCAGTGGTTCAAGCTGTGAATCGTCGTCTAGACCGAGTAACAGATTTCCTGGGTGTATATCTTTGGAGAGTGTTAACCTTGGAAGTTGGAAAAAAAGGATCCGGGACTGACCTGTGTGTACTAATTGTGCTTCTTCATGGATGAAATCGAGGGCCTTGAGTAGCTCCTGGATGGCTCCTCTCACAAAGTTCTCATCGAATCCGCCGTCTGGTCTAAAGACTAGCTTGAAATCACGGAGGCTCATCTGAGCGGGTTGCATCACTAAAACCTTATGGCAGCCATCCGGACCACTGATCTCGAAAGAATCTAATAGGTGTCTAATGTTGTTCCGCCCAGGATTCTTGGATTTCGCGAGTATCGGAGACATGCTTTTGTATACGGGAAGTTCTCGGTGTAATCGGGAGGTATGCACGTAGATCTTGAGGGCGACATATTTGCGGTCACTGCACCTGCGATGAGTCGGGTGTTAAAGATGAATTCACTTGGAACTCACTTACCGCAAGTCTCTGGCGAGCCATATTGTTGATGAGCTCCCATAGCCCAGCTTCGTCACCGCTTGATATCTGCGCTGGAAAACTTCTCCAATTTGGACCGGATAAAACTGCGAAGCTTCGTGGCCAGGGATTTCCTCCTCCTCAACTTTCACATTCTGATCAATCAAGCCATACGCGGTTGTTCGAAACGTAAGCGGATGCTCAAGAGTCGTATGCGCATGATCTGGCTTCGGCACCGCTTGGGTAGATGACTTTCGCGTCACCGAATTCGGATATTTCGGAATGGCTGATAGTGAACGAACAGAGTGAGTTACAAGCCTTGGTAGAAGATGTGGGAGGTTTTCGAGGTGTCTGCGCGATGCCATGGTGACTCGCTGTGTTGAATCGTGTTATCGGTGAGATGTTTTGATGCTTGCAAGCATCGGCGGAAGCTCGGAGATGGTCGCCCGAGAAACACTACCAACGTATAAACAAAAGAAAGGTGAGGAGGGTGGGAGGGAGAAACAAAAATAGCTTTTTGGACCTTTTTAGAATTGCATGGCAGATAACAAACTCAATGCAACGTGTATAGCCAGAACTCTGATAAGCTGCCGAGTGCCGACTGTCACGCAGTGTAAAAACTGTTGAACCAGGAAGCTAAT
>JAAOAY010000048.1:0-42063 GCA_013396255.1 Fusarium sp. NRRL 25303
GAGCTAAAGACGTAAAGCTGGGCAATGGACGCAGCAATGGTTGAGGAGCATGATCTGGATTGGGGTTGGGTATTCAATCAGGAACATGAAACTAACAAGCGACGGCACAGAATGAAGCTCGTGAAGTAGACGAGGGGTTTGAGATTAGGCAATGAGAGAGGAGTTGACGAGGCCTTTAGTGTTGAGTTGTGCCGTGACGTAAGAAAAGACGGATATAATAGAGTAATAATTAAGACAGAAATATTGAGAAAATATGACTAGAAGAAAGGATGAGAGGGAACAAGATGCAATGACAAAACGAATATGATTGCGAAAGTGGACGACAGGGAATTGAGTGTGCCCGGTCTGGGGACGGGGATGGTGTTTAGGCAGGTGGGGTAATTGCTCATGTGGAGAGAAAAGAACTGCAAAGCTCAAGCCTCAAGTGATCAGAGACATACGCAACACTCTGAAATAACTTACAAGCTGATATCCTCCTATTCCGTCGACAACAGGTGTAATTTGTAAGAGAGAAAAGGAGAGATACACCTGAAGGAAAAAACAAGGAGCCAATGCAACACAACACAACAAAACTGGGCATCAAAAAAACCAAACATCGTCACATCAGTGGCAATAAATACCTACCATTAGCCTTGATCCCTCTCTCGTACCTCAGTCTCTCCTCTTTTCCCTCCCTCATCCCACTTCCATTCATCCTCAGCCCTTTCCCACGGATTCATCTCAACCAATCCTCCTCCTCCAACTCCTCTTCCTCCTGTCCCTGTTCCCCTTTTCTAGCCGTCGCCCCCAACCTTGTTAGTGAGAACCAACGTGACGGCCCGCTTGCCGCCGCCTTGTTCAGCCCCCTCCCAGGACCATGATGATGCTCTTCTGCTTTGCATATTATGTCTCACCTATGCATTCTTACAGATGGGGGTTTTGTCTTTTGACCTAGTTGTATGCATTGTATAATTGGATTCCTCGTATATAAACCATTCTCTTCCAAGTTCTGCCTGCTCTCTAAGCGAATTGACTGCAGGTTGGTGACAGACGATCTAATTGTTTCATCTTGAGTGATGAGAGTTCACCCCACGCCGCTAGACAGTTGTCAATCCCATGATCCGACAGACGGCCATCCCGAATAAGCCGTCCGTAACATGGATAAAGCCAAGAAACCGGAGTTATTAATTAACTTTGGTCCCAGAATGCGGGGAAGCCATTTTCAATCATGGTTTGTCAGTTTCCAGTTGCGCAGTTGTAGGCGTACCCTACTGCGTAGAGACTCAAACACCACTACTCACCCTTTGTAACATATTTACTTCTCGATGAGTCGTCATGGCCTTCCAACGCCAATGCCAAGCTCATGCAGATCATTATGCACTGCCCGCAGCATCATCGCCCGATGAAACAGAGCTCCCAAATCTGTTGAACAAGTGGCGAATGATATCGAGGTCCACTAAACAGGCATATCATCCATGGTGCTCTAGGACGTCAAGTGGGTAAAGTTAACAGACAGGTAGCCGTCAATATCCACATATTCTCTTCATGTTTCATTATAAAATACATCTCATCGCGGTCATATATGCCATACAGATACAGTCGACTTCCATTCAGATAACCGTCCTTGAAATCACCGTACAGTGCCGCCTCAACAAATCCCAAATGCTCCCAGCCATCCCAAATGTATATATCACTACGCTTCCCATTCCTTTTCAACTCCAATAATATCCAGCTGTGAATGTGCTGAACGGGTATCGCCAGTTCGCTGTTGTCGCAATCACATGACTCGTCCGTATTTTCCTTTCCTTTCCTATCCAAAAACGATGGTTACGCCCATATCTGCACTCACTCTTCTCCAGAGATCACCGCCACTCCTGATACCCATCATCATCGCCTCTTCTTGCTGCTGAAGCATATCGGCCTTATCCGCACGTCGCCAGACTTCTTGTGCAATAGTCCATGCACGGTCGATATTCGTCATGCCTTGCCGGCGGTTGATAGCAATGAATGCCTGTCGGGCAAGTTCACGATCAGCTAGTGTAATGGCCTCACAAGCAGCAACAAACAGTGGCCAGAGAAGAGCACTCATAGGGCCAGTATTGCTGACTGTTCCGACACAATGGGTCAGACTGATATGAGCATGGCGCTGTACGAGCGGGTGTCTCCTCGGGTAGCTGTAAATTGTCCGGTAAAGGTAGACGAACGCAGAGTGACGATAAGACAAAGCGTTACTAAGAATACTCTGGAGTCGGCTCCTTTCTGCAGTTTGCTCAGGGCTCAGTTCCTCTGGATTTTGGTTCAGAACAGAGTTTTCGGGGACGGCAGGATGCCAGTCCTCCAACGCCGCCTCGATAGCCGTTGCAGACGTCTCAAATTCCGTTCGGAGAACAGCAACCTTGGAAACCTCTTCATTTGCAACAGCAACATCAAGCTGATCCTTGAGTGCCAAGAGGTTGGAAAGCCGATGGATGATTGGCCACAAGGAGGTGGCCATGCCCAGCAGAGTGTCGACACTGCCCAAGGGAGATGTGGCGCCACAAGGATCGAGAGGAGGGAAAGGTGTAAGATAATTTGTGCCGGGAGCACTAGAGAGAGGAGCAGTACCAAAGGACAGTGCTGCAATAACATCGTAGAAACGGAATGCCTGAAAATCGTCAGCAAGTTGCTCATTGATCCAGTCGAAAACAACATACCCGCTCCAAGAAAACACCAGTGGGATCAGTGGCAGTTCCATTGTTGCTCATGATGGTCATGGCGCCTTTGAGATGGCCATCCACGATATTGGATCGACCCTTTTGTACCAGCTACAAGGCGTCAGTTACACTGCTAGACATTCAATCGATCGATCGACTTACCACTTCATAATACACTAAAAGCATGATAGCAGCTAACAACTCATTTCGGTTTGCGCCTGAGCCCTTCTGAATCAACCGCGCCAGACCCTGAATAGCTCTGTTGTGAAAATAGACACTCTTCTCGTCATTTTCAACCCCACGGTACTCGAGATGAGCACTCGCTAAAGCATAAACAGCGTTGGTGACGGCAGGGCTCTCATGGCACAAGGGAAGCACAAGCTGCTGGAAAGGATTGCCACTCTCTTCACGGAAAACGATGAGATGCGACAAAACATTGCAGAAATGGTCGACAAGTGCACGACGGTTCGTGCGTTCGGAGAACTCTGTGAATACCGGGGCGCAGAACTCAAGTCGAGGGGATTGTGTAGGAATAGGCGCGATCATAGCCAGTGAAGGGCTAGGGGTGGCGTACGCGGCTGCATATGTGCTGGCATATGTTGTTGTCGGGATACTGATGGTAATAGACTCCCGGCGAACTATCTCTTCGATATCCTCCTCTCCGTTCTCAATATGTTGAACGACATACTTGGAATCATCGAACGGGGGCAATTGAAAATCGACCGAGTCGAGAGGTGAAATTATTGGAAGGTCTGCGGCCGCCCAATCTGTAGGGTCATTTGTGGATATGCTGGCAGTACGATTGACGAGGGAAGTGTTTAGTATTGGTGCCTGAGTCGTAACAGGAGTGTCGTCGAGTGAGTCTTCGTCAGCTGATCCATCATGCGCATCGTCGTTCCATTCGGAGGTGGCATGGATATCCAAAACATGAGTTGCCCTGTCCGAGCTCGAGGAGGAGTTTGTGTCAAATGGCGAGCAGGGAACAGTTGCTTCACGCTTACGCCTCTGACGAGGTCGGACAGGTTCGTAATTGCACTCCTGGCCACGTTCTTGGCATCGGGCGCATGCAGGTCGAATCTCGTCACATTTCTTTTTCTGTAGCAGCTAGTCAGTATCATGTCGACTGCACATGTAGAGTGAGCTGTGTACCTTTTCCTTGCTACAGAAATTGTTAGTTAATTGCTAATATAGGAAGATAGAAGCAATGACTTACCAGTAACTGCATCCTGTGCGACGAGAAAAACGTCCGAGTTAGTAAGTCCATTGAGCTAAAATGAGGAGCAATGCTTGTGTAACAAAAGCTTCCAGAATAATTCACATACCTGCGCGCGAGCGCTTCTTAGGAACCTTGGGTGGTGCAAGTCTGGTGTACAGCAACATCGTGGCCGTTATGTGGTGGCGAATATAGATGATCGAAGGATCACAAAGTCAATCATGCGGTTTCCATCCAGGAATTGAGATGGTGGCGCATGAGCTTTGCGGGTATTGGTGAGAGACGTTTCGAGGTTTACAGTCTCAGCACAAACCGGTTGCTGAATGCTATGTTGAAGCAAAAGTAGTCGTCGACTGAATATTTTGAACTGAATAACTGATCTCCGTGTGGGGGAAGTAAGAGGGGGAAATAAAGTCCACAAGAAGCCGAGGATCTGGGGAGAAATTGGAGCGGAGGCGGGAGATCGGTAGTGATATTTATTTAACAAGTAGCCCAGGGAGATGGTCACGAACGTTGGCTAGGGCGAAATATGACGATACAATCTAACAAGAGACAATGGCCAAAGTTTAAAAGGCAAGATTGAGGTCAGTAGCAGGATTATGAGTAGGACCAAGACGTGAAGGGGGGGAGAAGAAGGGGAAAAAGAAGAAATGGAAGGGATCAAAATTGATGCCTCGTGCGTCTCTGGGGCGTCATGGTTCGGTCTACCGTCGAACAGAAAGTCCCTCCTTGCCAGTCTCGTCACTCACTACACACCATCGTGATCTTTCAGCATCCACGACAATCATGGATCCCTGGCCCTGGCTACGACACTTGCCCGAGTCTGGGCAAAGCTACCTTTTGCTAGCTTGCGGGGTTACGGGCGCTGGTCTGCAAGTGCACTGAGAGCATCAGAAATCTGCCCTGAAGAATTTTGTAACCGCTGCTCCTTGCTCTGCGGAGAGCATGGAGATTTGGGGGGATGAAAATGGGACCATGGGATGAATTTGCAGGGGGTAACGGAGAGCTTTTGCGGTGGGATGGAGAATCGGGGTATCAAGGCCGATGGATTCATACTGTGTTTGCCCTGTCTACTGCCTGGCAACGCACAGTGATCATACAGTATGAGTCTTTTCTCCCGTTTGGTGCAGAACGAATGCAAATCCACGCCCCCGCTCGTCTACAGCAGGTGACTTTTCTTCACATGGAAAGCGACCCTCTCCTCTCCTCTCATCCAACGCCACCCAGAGACAGAGTTCTAGAATTGCCAGGAGGAACTGGACGTTATCGATGTAACCCTCTCCAGCTCCCCAAGACTGAATCAAGTATTCGGACTCGGGCACCGAGCTCGTGTCCCTGCAGCCACCAAATGGCATCCTCCAAAGAGGCAAACCACGGCCCAAAACCACATGGCCCTGGCATTCTTTTCCCCGGCGGGCTGGAAAATCCGGGGTAATGAGACTGCCAATTCAGCACCATCCGGCTGCCACTCGGCCGCTTTCGGTCCAGATGGTGATGGGCAACTCGCTCTGACAGGCGCGGCAAACCAGAAACCTGGCTAATTGCCAGGCCAAGCAAGCCACTGAGAGCATCCGACACCATGCCCTTCCCGCCCCCGCGTGCTTTGCCGGACGCCGCAACCCTTCCGTTTAAATGCTGCATCGGTCTGAGATCTACGCTCTTCAGGAGAATGGGAATCCTCAGGAAGATCGCAACAAGGGGTGATCACTTCCCCCGCGTGCGAGTCTGACGGGAGGTTCTGAGTCGATTATGACCGGTTCGCTTGCGCAGGAACGGCAAGAATCATTCGTCCGCCAAATAAAGTTCATGGACCCTTAATTCCGCCCTTTGATCGGCAATGCTCTAAATTCAGCATCAGTGGAGATGAATTCAGCAACACGAGCTACGACGTTGACGATGTTGACGATGTTGACACAGCGTTGGTGTACCTGCCAATTCTAGAAGCCGTCGGCAAGTTTATTGCCAGCGTCTGAGCGTAGAGTGCCAAGCAAATCGGAGGCTTATGGGCAAGATTTATCAACGGCAGCCACCGATCGTGAAGCTCGAGTGCATCTTGGCCACGGGGCCACAATAGCTCTCGTCAGGTCTTGAAAGTGGCGCCTGGTGAAGCACCGGCATGCACCTAAAGTTGCAGGACCCTTGACAGGCCTAACGATTCTTGGCAGCGGGCAGCGGCCGGGTCCTTTCTACTGCCTTGTATGGATACCCAACTGTCGAGCGTCCATGCGATATTTGGGAGGTCCAACTTCATGATGAGCGCCAGACCTAGGGAGGCTAGAGAGGTTCGGTTTGGTTTGTCTCTGAACAAGCATTTGCGAAGTGGGGAAGAGTCAACACTTACACACTCTGGGCTGATGATTGATAATGCTACTCTCCGAGTACCTTACTCCATCCTTCAATCTTATGATCGTAGTGGGTGGTCAACTTAGGCTCCTAGCCATCTGCAGCCACTACTGCACTACTCTGTTTGGTCTTGGATTTCTCGCCGAGAATTCACTTTGAAGGTTGCGACTATTTGCGCACTGACAGAATGACGTTCTTTATGGTTATTAAGGTTAACGAAAATGCCTCTTCTCTGATCATTTCCACAGAAAGCCGAGGTCCGCAACATCTTGGGCGTCCTGCTGATGAAGACCGGCTCCAATTACGTCTCCACCTACCACGAAAGTCCAGCCTGTTCGTGCTCACTAAAAGACTCTATTTTAGGATAAACCGCCGCTACCTCACGATGTCAACAGCCATCTCAAACCAGGCATCAAATTTTAAAGCAGAAGCCCCTTCTGACCGCCAAGCTAATTTTGCTTGATAAAAGTCAGTTGCTTTAGTTGACGATCGCAGGGCTACCAGAGGTTGACCGCTTAGAGCCGGTCATCGGTCAACCTGGCCAGCATATTGCTCTCACGACAAGGAAGCTTTTAACGAGGACAGCCGAAGTGCATCGCTTGTCGGAACTTTTCAAATGGGCCTATGATCGCCCAGCTGGGGTTTTGTCTACACAGTACACGATTTATTGAAGAATTTCGTTCAATCGCAATACTCACCTGTGCCAGCAAAGGGTGCCTGTCTTCATAGTAGCTTGACCTCGTCAGCAACTCTCAACTGACTTCCATTATTCTCTATTACTATTATATGCCTCCGCCCCCGAAGTTCTCGGCCCCCAATCCCCGGTGATTTGGATGAACTTCTGTCGTTATGGACAGGGTTCCCTTCTCCATAAGACACTTGATTCGTGGCCTTGTCTACTTGTCAGACGGACAACACCGCTGAATGGCTGCCACGGTAGCAACGCCAATGCACTTGAGCGCACCATATGCTCCCAAACAATGCACTCTCCGTTCACAGTCGGCCACTAAGAGCTTGAGAAATCCGTCGCCGACCAATCGTGAGATGAGAGACACTGCATTGTCTTGAGAGATGGTATGGAAATAGAGCATCGGGGGGGCTTCGCTGTTGAGCTACCATGGCGTTGTTCCCAGCGAATCCGATGAGCTGCACCACAGCCTCTGCTGCGACTGGAGCGATGGTATTGGTGAAGATGACGAGCCACAATGCAATACCGCACATATGGGTGCTCTCTTGCAGCTCTGTCACCGATCGATCGGCTTGAAACTCTTGGTCTATGATGTTCTGTTCGGTTTCAGCTCGAGCAGCCCCCGCGAGAGAAAATGAGCCGCGTGTCGAGCCCATTATTGCTTATCCGTAGGATATTGCTCATCGCCGTGCAACTTCTCACCGTTTTCATTCCACCTGCTTTCAAAGTCTCCACGCTGGGCCCACGATTATTATTACCTTAAGAGGAGCTATTTCTTGCAATCTCACCAGTGCTGCGCTTTTGGGTTGACCGCCCAACCAGAACGAACCGTGCAGTCGGTTTCAGTGGGCTTCTCGCTCAGCCCTACAGATCGTCTGGCACGAGTGAAGCATTTACTGCTCACTCGTGGCGTAGCATCTTCAGACCCCGGTTATTGACAAGCCTCTAAGGCCTCCATTGCTGACTGTAGGAACATTCCTATTTTGTCTGACGCATTTCTCCTTTTCTCCTTCTCATTACTTTTGCTTGTCTTGTTGCGAAACGGCTGAATATTCGACACCATCCTCACGGCGATCTTGTCTCGAACCGATCTGTGACCGTTGTAAACCCGCGATTATCAATCAGATTATATCCGTTGATTTGCGACAACCACCAGCCTGAAGAGGCTGCATTTATCCGAGTTACATTTTGCTCATGATCGGCGCCCCTCACAGCTGAACGAAGCCACCCTCGATTCGCTGTCACATTTCCCCTCAGTTCCTGATCGCACAAGATGAGGAACTGGGGGTGTAGCTTTTGCCTCGCCTCGGTCGTTGGTGCATTTTGGGCTTTGGGTGTCGAGGCGGCCGACTACAGAAGACATGATGGCGTTCATCGTATTGAGAAGGAGGCGCAAATCACACAGGCCGCGGGCCTCGCTCGACGAGCCGAAGCGCAATGTGCGACGAGTATGAAACTGTGCCCTTCGAGTTTGGATGGAGGATGTTGCCCAGAAAACTATGATTGCGCCAAAGAGAGCTGCCAAGCGACAACGAAGGGGCCCTCGACGTGTGGAACAAAAATAGGCTGGCATGTTTGCGCTCCGGTCTATGGAGGTTCGTATTCTGGGAATGTCAAGCGTTTGTGAACAAGGCTCACATATAGCAGGAGGCTGTTGTCCTGACGGTTACCTTTGCGAGACAGCCGACAATTGTGTACCACCCTCTGGATCAGCATATACATACGATTGTCCAGCTAGCCAGTATTTGTGTCCGTCATCACTGAGCTACGGTTGCTGTCCGAATGGAATGGCATGCGGCGTGAACCAGTGCTACTCATCTGATCCTGTAACTGTCACAAGTACTATGGTCATTACAACGACAATAAGAGGGGAGCGGACGACTTATAAAACGACAGCCGTGACCGTCGAAACACCAACAGCTCCTACGGCTCTCCCGACGGTAAATGCCGGCGAAGATAACGACCAGGCGGTTCTAAAATACTTCCCTTCGTCGATCCCCAAAGTCAGCCCAACGAGCTCATCTGACGATGATAATGACGACAAGGGAGGCCTTTCAACTGGCGCACTGGCTGGTATCATTGCCGGCTCTGTGGCTTTTTTGATTATCGTATTAGTGGCGGCATTTATTATCATCCGCCATCTGAACAAGGTTGTTGCCGCTGTCGCCACACCAAGAACATCAGACAAGTCCAACGGCTCAAATAGCCAATCTCGACAGACCCGAGAGTACAAGACAGCAGACTCGGCTGTTGATGAATTAAGCATCGATCCGTTGATACATCCGTCACTGATACCTCCACGACCGCGAAACCCCGTCCCTGATTCTGCAGCAACTTCACCATTCGGTCTCGTCAGCGCAGATCACAGCTCTAATGAGCCTACGCCAGGAGGGAACGGTTACCACGCGGTGCCAGGAAGCGGCAACACCAGCAGACATGCTAGTTTTGATGCAATGGGCAACAGGGACGATTACTTCAGCGCCGTAGCTGCTGGCGAACAACATCGAATGAGCCATATCTCTCGACTTACTGGATCGACGAGGAACCGTTCGAGTACAGATTCACATGGGACGTATACACATGTTCGGAACTACAGTAATGCTTCAGAAGGATCCGATGGTTCCCCTGGAGTGATGGCAGGTGCTCATCCCACGGCAGAGCTAGAAGCAACACCGTACGTACCAGAATTGCCAAGCTCTCCATCATCGGTAGTATTCCCAAGAGACGAAAGACGACGGTCATCAGGCAGTATTGCCAGTGTCCCGAGCCGACCCGCTGTAGCTCAGCGTCAGTCTGGTGGACCACGAATACGGAGTGATTCTCTGGGTCAGAGTAATCTCAGTATTGTGAACGAAGAGATGCATGGATTCTATGGGCCGAGTGAACACCTCGTTGGTCAAACGGACAGCCATCGGCCGGGGACTCGAGGCTCGGGTAATAGGCAACCAAATGCACCTATGGAACCTCCACGACCTGTGGCGGAGGAACCATGAGCTTAGTTGTTGCGTTTCTTTCCTTTATATACGGTTTTTAAACCAGGGTATGATTCGACTAGGCGGATGGGGTTGATTATTGGGAATTTGACATAGCGTAGCATGGCGTTCTCTGACGGATTTTAAAGCTTGGGGCTGGGGTGACCAAACAGGTCTATCTAGAGAATACACGAGTATATGGAGTATCTGGGGTCATTTTTGTCTGTTACTTTGGTTGGTGCAATCGAGGACTTTCCAACTACCTTTGTGAATCTTGGTGATATTCGAATATTTTACCTTCCCACAAACACTCTCAATCTTGCACCCTGTGATAAACCATCAAACTTTGCTATTTCCTTCGAGATTTCAATATGCACTTGATTTATGCTTAATTTATACACCCAGAGCATCGGGTCACTAGAATGCAATTGCAAGGATAGGGATGCATGTCATACCCATGAATGTCTTATTGATGCCTCCCAAAAACATCATAAGTAACTTGCTCATCCCCTATTGTCCCTCTACACCCGTATCCCCATAACGAGACCGAATCTCGAGGCAATCATCGCCCCTGGACAAACCCTGAGGATCAACTTTTCCCAAATGTGTTTGCCAAACCGGACTCCAACACGAATCCTCGGTCCCCAAGTCCCTCCACACACGCATCTGCATCCTCTTCGTTGTTGTGCAGATCGAAAACTCCGTCAGGCAGTACGGACACAGGCCATCTACCTGGCGTCCAGGGTTTTTGAATGCCTCATGGACGCATATGATTAGCTCCTCGTTGAGACGACTAGGCTGCCA
The DNA here is from genome assembly GCA_013396255.1 of Fusarium sp. NRRL 25303. Lineage (NCBI taxonomy): Eukaryota > Fungi > Ascomycota > Sordariomycetes > Hypocreales > Nectriaceae > Fusarium > Fusarium sp. NRRL 25303. The sequence goes on from JAAOAY010000048.1 coordinate 10,693, forward strand.
CGTTCTTAAGAAATGGTCTGTTCGGACACCAAATTCCTCACCCCAGCCCCGGCGCACGACGAAGGCTCTCCAGTCGAGTTCTGACATGGCCTGATGTGTGCAAACTCCAAAGTACCTGAGCTTGTGGAGTCCTACCGTCCCGCCTCTCAGGGGGTTGGTGAAGGTCCATTTGTTGAAAAGAAGACATCGACCAGAGACGAGCTTGGGATGAGACTCAAAGTGGCCTACTACTCCAGACTTTTCCGAAGGGTGTATGCGGAAGCCTGGCGAGAAATCAGTGTGGTGTGGCTCCAGGAGACTCTTGAGAAATAACATTTGCTGGCGAGTCTTCTTTTCCAATCGGTGGTATATGAGGCTCATCCGAACATGCCTATGCCTTATCAATAAGGCTCCACCCGCGAAACGCCAGATATCAGGGTAGTTCCAACCTGTTTGACCTCCCACTGGAGGACCTTGTGGTTGTGGGTAGAGGTCTTCCTCTTGAAATTCTCGGAAACGTAGCGTTTCTTCATCAAGCCAAGCATTAGGAAATTGTCGTATTACAAATGTCTTGTACTCCCGCTTTTGCTCAAGTGTTAATCGAGAATATGGGACTGTTCTGTTTCTGTACTCTAGTAATGCTTTTACCCCGCGGCAGGTTGTCAGAAGACACAGCTGACTGCTTGCTGGGAGGAATGAGTGAATGATGAGCACGGTTTCGACGGGTAAGTTGAGGAACAATGAGTCCGAGTTGTTCTTTGTCTTTGACAACTGAGACCGGTCGTCGCATATCCAGCGGCTTGGTATATCCTGAATTTGAGCCATTGTGAAAGACGGGGACGCGGCTTGCTGTTGGAGTCAAAGCCTTTGTGTGTGTGTGCCTTCGTGCCTTGGTGGGAGGACGTGAGTAGAAGTGAAGATTAAGAAAAGAAAAGAATAAAAAAGAAAAGGACAACGCAGTTTATTCTTTTTATTAAACCTTTTAGGTAAGTTTACCCTAAATTTAGGATATCCTTTACTAAGTTTATTTTGACACCTATATTGAAGCCCGGTGTTTTCTTGCTCCCCGAGTACTGGCCATACTAAAGATGCCAAAGTTGTTGATATAATAAGATTCAGGTGTTCCAGGTCCAATCATACTTCCTGTGAGTCTCCTTGAGAACCTGAATAGCCTTGTCGTAGGCACGATGCTTGATATCCCGCTTAACCACGATATCAGGGACTGGAAAGTTTAGTGCTTGAATTCGCGAGAAAGTTTGGTGACTCACCTTCCAGATATCCATGGAACAGATCTTTCTCATGAAAAATCTCTACTCTCTGAAATTCTCTTATACCGTCATCGTTGTTGATTCTCTCTGCGAATTCAGTCTGTTCTGCAACAAGGATATCGATACCAGGGACGACAAGAAGAATCCTCTCTGGCAAAGATTCCTTTTGTGAAAGGACAGGACTAAGTCTTGGGTCCTCAAAGTGTTTTGATCTAGCAGGTGCTGCATATGCATCGAAAAGGGGCAAAAAGACTTTTGCTGGGTCATTCTTGGGCATATTGGCTGGATGCGGTTTCTCCCAGGGACTCAGACGGAAGTCAATAGCAGCATAGAAAGTTGTGATGGCCTTGATAGATGTAGGAGATGGTGCCTGGCAGCTTTTCTGCTGAGTGACCGCGAAAGCCAAGTTTCCTCCGGCAGAAAAGCCACTCGTGGTCATTAGAGATGGATCTGCACCCCAACGTTCTTCAGCGTTCTCTTGTAGCCACTCGATCGTTGCATCAGCATCGTCGACAGCTGCCGGGAAAACATGTTCCGGCGCCACGCGATAGTCAACATCAACAACAACGGCACCTGTCTGTTCTGATACCAGCTGATCGAAATATGCATGGCCCTCTGGCAAGCCCCCCATGAATGCGCCAGCGTGAAAGTTCACATGAAGTGGCCGAAGAGCTCTCCCCTTCCCAACCCCAGAAGCCTTGAAGATCAATGCTCGAGCATAACGACCCGGCGCAATATGGAGATATTCAACAGTGTAAGAGTGATACAAAAGACATGGTATTGCGGCGATGGAATATGTTAGGAGAGCAGCTGGTTGAAATACTAGCAGCCGCCAGCGCAAGGCCCATGGTATATTGCGATAGAAGATCGCCACCAGGCTGGGCCGAAACCAATTATACAGTTGGTGGATGATACTAGAGACCATGATCAATCTTGGCTTCGTTCATCAACGTCGCGATAAAACAAAGGTCAAGTTCAGGTTTGCGGCTGAAATGCAGCAGAACAAAAGAATCAAAGTTGTAAGCGGCCCAACATCGCACCGGTGTTTTGTGAGGAAGAGCCAATCAACAACCACAAGCTAAGAACAAAAAGCGTCTCATAGAAATCATATATTACATTTCGGTGATAACTTTACATATTGAGTCCACTCCATCGCAAATACTACTCACGCTTCCGAGCTCACACATGTTACTCGAGCCTTGATCGAACATTAACTTGCTGAAAGTTATCAAAATATCTGAATCTAAAGCAAGAACAGTTTCAAAGTCAGTCACTCAATAAGGAATACATGTACAATTTCCTGCATGCAATTTAGATCACAGCCGCCACTCAAGCAGCTGTCAACTTACCGGTACTGGTTGCTTTAGGCCAATACTGTGTCAACTCGGTATCACATTCTTCGGTATAGTTTCCGAACAGCGAGTCTTTAGCGATCACTCAAGTTTTTACATTTAGAGCAACACAAGGACATGCTGTGTATATTGTGGTGATCGAGGAATGCGGCAATCTATGTAAGTGAAACACACCTAGACCCGACGGGCCGTTCCTGGGAGTGGAGGTTGGCTACCCTAAACTTAGTGTTGGAGGTGACACTTGCTGAAAAAGGATCGAGTCACGAGAGGGAGAGGGAGCAGAGTGCAATGTAGTAAATTGCAAGCATATCGCCCAATCGTGGCCTGATGTAATAAATGTTGCCGATAAACCCCCAACAGCAAGGGTTTGTCTGCTCGTTGCTGGGCATCTCAGTAGTCGATCAGAATGGATCCTAGTGTGATCCAATGGAATGACATCACCTCTGTTTGCCCACTAACTACCTAGCAGGGAGAGCTAAGAGCTATGGATTGCTCGCTCTCGCAAGGGATAAAATACCAGCGAAATGGAACTGCAATTCAATTATCAAAGACAAAAGGAAACAGTAGAAATTAAACACAATCATCATCTACAATCTCAATCATGAAAATCAGCCACTTTCCGTTTGCGAATCTGACCGTTGTCTCGACATCACGCTCAGGGATCAACGTCCACAGACGCTGTCGACCCAGCAACAAATGTAAACAATGACCGGGGCCAGTCCCAACGTCCTCGACCAACCATCCGCTGCCACACAAGCCCAGCGTCTTCTGGGTCTGGGGGATACAGTACAGCGCCTCCCAGACTAATATCTGCACGATTCCAGGAAGACCCCTTGACCTCTCCTCCCTTCTTCCTCCTCTTCCTCGCTTCAATATCCCCTTTTCTTTTTTATCGTTCGTGTGTGTGTCACTGCGAAATACTCGAGGCACACATACGAAAAGGCACAAGCCGCTGACCGCTCTCCCCTCAGATGCCCCGACGTAACAGGCCTGAGGACCTCGATTTCGAGATTCACGTTGATCCATCTTGCTTGAGCGATCCTATGGACGATAACGATACAAGGGCCCCCGAGGAGCCAAAGGTGGAAGTGGAAACAGACCACGATCTAAAGAACGACTCTGCCCAAGAGCTTGATAACGACGTTGATACGACAAATCACACCGACTCACCATCTGAAGCAAAGGCCGAGCCTACGGTCGAAGCTAAAGAAGAAGATCAATCTACTAAAACACCAGAAGAGACCAAGGAGGAGGCACAATCTGATCAAGAGGCATCAGACTCAGAGGCCAACTCAGAAGCCGAATCAGAGCCTGAAGCTGAACCAAAAGAGGAAGCCAAAGCTCAATTTGACACCGAAGATAAGCCAGAAGAACCAATTGAGGAGCCAGCAACAGAGTCAGAAGAAGTCGAAGCTGTACCTGCTACATCTGAGGCTGAAGCCGACACATCAGCTACAGAGCCCTCTTTAGACGATACGAAAGATAACGACGAGGATCATAACCCTGTCGAAGACGCCATTACCACTGAGGACACGCCTGCGGATACTCCAACCGAGTACAACTCTTCCGCAGATATCCCCACAGACAACATTCCTGCCGAAGACTCCACCGCTCAGGACCCCAAAGAGGACGAACCTATCGAAGAGGACAAGGCCAAATCTGCTGAAGCTGAGGTCGAAGCCTCTACTGAGGGTAACGAAGAGAGGCACTTTTCTGAGACCGAGTCAGACCGCTCAGGCTCTCGACGTGAGTCCTCTGGCTCTTCAGGATCTGAATACTCCAGCCGTCGACACTCTGGTCGCTCCGAAGCTATCAGCGGCGTTGCTCGTGACATTGCTTCACAAATTGACAACCACGAGAAGCGCGAGTCGCTGAATAGCTACTCTGGAACAGACGATACTGGTTACATCTCTCATTCAGAGTCGGTCAGCACTCGCACTGGCCCAAAAATGTCGACCGCTGGTATGAGAGGCGGTGTAGATGAGGCTGCTGAGAACAGCTCCCACCATGAGCACGAAGACGACGTTTTCAGTGATCGAAGTCCTCGCAGCTCAATGGGATCTGTCTCGGAGACTGACAACAGAAAGGCTCAGGATGCTATGTCGCGGATGACCAGGTCGCCTCGTGTCTCAGGTGTATCTGGTATTTCCGGCTTCTCAGAGTATGACAGGGAAGAGGAAGACTTTATCCCTACCATCCGAGGTAACCCTCGTCCTGTCTTCCGATCACCTTCTTCTGTCAAGGCCATGCAAATGTCATCGCCTCCAGGCTCAACAATTGGCTCCCCTCGGTCAAGTCGTCGAGCACCTCTCTCTGCATCTCGACTTGGCTCTCCTCGCTTTTCAGAGCAGTACTCTCCTAAGAAGACACCACCTCGTTTTAAGCGATCTACACCGCCCCTTGTCCTTCTTCACGTTACATTGCTTCCGCTCCGGTGGCCGTGGGGTGACGTGCTCGAGAATGCAGATGCCGACGATCTGAGCAAGGAGTGCAAGGCTATACGAGATGCTTGGCGACTATTGCAAGATCGCATGGCAGATACCACTGTCGAGCGCGGTATCCTCCTACCTCACCCCCAGAGCGACTATGAGGTTCTCGAGGAGAGGCTGCTTGAGGCTCTTGACCTCCCAATGAGGCGTCGTGCTCGTATCCTAGAGTGTGGTCACTATCTTGGTCCCTCCAACGAGATGACAATAGAGGACTCAGAGGAGGAAGAGAGTGAGGAGGATGAGTATCAACAACAAGAGGAAGACGAGCGCCGATCAAGTCGTCGCTCCCAGGCACTGCCTACACACTGGTGCAAGACATGCAAGTCGGACATTAATTATGAGTCGCTCGGTCGTGCCAAGGTCTTCCGTGTCAAGGTGTATGCCAGCAACGGTCTGATCCGCGGCGGTGCCTGGGAAGCTTGTTGGAAGGAGATGGAGCGGGTTGATGTCGAGATAGAGCCTCTTGTTGACGCTGTATCGCAGCATGAGCTCGTGTCTCTGGAAGCTGACCAGGAGAGAGAGTTGGCGATGAGGGAAGCTGAAGAGGAGGAAAGGTATATCAGGTTGGATGAGGAGCATCGGGAGTTTGAGGAGAGGGAGCGAGGACGTCTGTCTAGAAGGCCGGGAGAGTCTCGCAACCATGTTGAGGATATGAGCCATATGAGTGAAGGCAAGTCGCGAATGGAGAATCATGATACTTCTCGTCATGATACATCCCATCATGAGGACTCTCGCTACGACAAGTCACTGCGTCCGGAATCCGTTCGTGATAAGTCAGCCTACGATGAGTCACTTCACGAGCCCTCTCACCATGAACTCTCTCACCACGAGCCTTCTCATCAAGAAGAATCTCTCCATGATGTCTCGGAGGCTCGTGAAGCATCTATTCACGATACTACCAAGGATCATGACCAAAGCCACATTGCGAACGACACCCAGCCTGCTGAGGAGTCCATGAAGGAGCCCGCCGACGATGTCGAGGAGTCTTTTGCTGAGGAGCAGGACGACGAAAAGAGCCGATCATTTGAGGAGCTCGAGAAGGATATCGACGACCATCTCCAGGAAGAGCGTGAGAGGAGTCTGGCAGAGGAAGCACGAAATACCGAACCTACACCCGAGCCTTCTCACCTTGAAGATACCAATCTGGAGGCTGAGGAGTCTTCTATCGCCCCCGAAGACCCCACCGACTCGAAGGATGATGAGGCAGAGCGTCTGAGGAGAGAGCAGGAGAGGTATAGAGAGATCTATGGCGATACTCCTGCCTCCAAGGAACATCATCAGGAATCCCAGCGATCTTTCCACGAACAACAGTCACAACATCACGGTCAGCACTATGATGAGCGCAGTCGCTCTTCCGCCGGCAACCACGCGCCCGATTATGCGCATGCCGCTCCTCGAGTGCCCACCGCTGAGGAACGTCGCCAAGCAATGAAGAGCGCTACTCTGCCAGAGCTACTGGCCGAGTCAGTTCGTGTAGTCATGCAAGACAAGAAGAACATCTTGATTGGCTTGCTGAGTGTTCTCATTCTTCTCTTAGCTATCCGTGGAAACACTGCACCCCAACAGGATCCTAGGAATTTCCAGACTGTTGTTATGAATCGGGAAGTGCCTACCGTGACGGTGACACAGGCCATCAGTATCCAGGCGACCGAAGCCGCTCCTCAGATTGCTGCTTCTGCGGATCCTGTCGAGGATGAAGAGGAGGAGCGCAATGTTGAGGCCTATCATCCCGAGGAAAGCATTGTTGTTGAGAATACCCTTGCTCAGTCCAATGCCGCCCAATATGAGCAGGTAAACAACAACCAGATTGCTATTGGCAACTCCTATCCTAGCCACGGTGGCTCTTCGACTGGATCCGTCGACCCGTGTGCTTCTTGCTCAGCTCCTTCTCAAGGATATCACGGAGTCGAGGCGCCCCGAGAACTGGACGCTGGACCAACCGCTGAGTCTCCTGAGACCGAGAAGCAACCTACCTGTGAGGAGCGCATTGTTCGTATCGTCGAGACAGTGACAGCTGTTGAGACTGCTACAGTTAAGATTACTGAGTATGCGACTGACGTTCCATCTCAAGAGACGCAGGCTGCTGAGGCCGTTGAGGGAGAGAAGGTCGAGGAAAGTGTTGCCCCTGAGGCAGAGGATACAATTGTGGCCGCGGACGCCCCCGTCGATAGTGAGGCTCCTGTGGAGGAGATACTCCCCACAAAGGAGACTGTCCTTCCATCTGACGAGGCCGAGTCTGTGAAGGAAGAGGAGGACCCTGCTCAGGAGACTGTGTCGCCTGATGAAGAGGCCTGTGATGAAGTTGAGCAAGAGGCTGATGATGCGGAACCCAGCATCGAGGCCGAGGCCACTTCCGAGCCCGCCGCCCCGGAGGCTTTGGGCTCTGACGAGGAGGCCCCCGAACAGGCTGCGGAGCACTCGGAGGAGGCTGATGACCTTTAGGGATTTGCAAGCGAAGTCATGCTTTATATGCCTTGATGTAAGTTGCTACGAAGGATATACCTAGGACGCATTCGTTTTATGATGAAAGAAAATGAGGGATACACATGTGGTTTCTGGTGCGATGATAGTTTGAATGATGCATGAAGGGTACATAATTAGGAACCTGTTATGGGGACTATCTTAATCAATATGATGAGAATAGACACGTTATGCTTGTAATGCTGATTGCCTTGTTTGTCAACTTAATGTGATGTAACGATGAATTATGTGGTGCTTGCATAGGGTCTATCAAGAACTTGGAATACTTGGCATGACCTGGAATATATATCTCATTAGGCCACGTATAATCGACCCTTGGTCAGGTCTCGCAAGGCTATTCAAAGCCTGATATAGATATCCATACAATCAATCCTCCACTCCCTCTTCCCCAGTAAATTTCTAAGCCACTCGATCCCTAAGCCCGACCACTCGGCTCTCCTGGCAGCTAGATCATCACTAGCAGATTTTATGATCGCCGCGACCGTAGTGTTGGCCATATCGAGGACGGTCGAGTTGAACGTGAGGTCCTCTGACGGCGAAGTAAACGCTACATCCGGTGTTATCGGACGCGGGAGGAACCAGTTACTGCCAAGGTCGAAGAAGCATCGGTCGGACCAGTTGCACGAAGTCAGGAAGAGAATAAGGAGGAGGATGGAGCAGTACACGCATGGCCGATTGAGGAAGTACGTGCAGATAAAGAAGAGAAATATGAAAGCAGGCGAGGCGTTGGTCGGGATGAATAGGAGAGGAAGCCAACTGCATTGAGGCAACATGGTTAGTTTTTTGTGATCTGAAAGACAAGAGTGGTTGTGAAGGGGGCATACTACCTGCGAAGACAAAACATGCTGGGCGATAATTATGCGATGAATAGAGGTATCATGTGGCGTCGATTGCCTAGGGGACGGGGATGTTTAATCGTGGTGTATTGCGCGAGGGCGCATGTGGAGGGTTTGCTGAAGGCTGAGGCTGGACTGGAGATTCGGGAGGAGGATTTGGTGGCGGTTTAAAGGTGTTACGTCGTTTTGGAGTGTGATGAATGGGGGTGATGCTGTATTGGGTTTAGTGTCTTGTTGAGGCTCTGGGTTAGGTATTGATATCATGGGATTGGCTGGACTAGAGTGAGGACTCAATAAGATATTTGAAGTTGTACTGGTGTTTTGTTCTTTATGTTGTTTTTGGGTAAAAGAGCGTAGATGATGGGAGTTGTATTTGTTTTCTTCCTTCCCGTCCTAGATAGAGTTGTTTGTGGCTGGGCGGTTATTCACATCGCTTCCGAGGGTGTATAAGAGCACTCAAGACTGAAAATAGGCAGCATTTAATACTGACACTGCACTATATTATTTGTTTGACTTTTAAACCTAAACAGATGATAAATAATGAAACGTTTATGCTATGGTGAGATTCGTGCATGTTGCTCCAAGTCACCGTCGCGGTCTGGGATATGCAACTCATTGGAAGTCTTGATTAAGTTTCCGAGATACAAAACCTAAGCACCTAGTGGGAATAACCACAATTTGTCCCTGGATGACCATCATCAAACTGGGGGGATCATTTACGCTTCTGGAACTACAATATTCATGATTATGTAATGAAAAATCGAGTCATCGAAGATCTCAAGGATGTCGTCTCGGAAAAGAAAAGAAAAGAAAGGAAAGCCTGGTCTCAGAAATTCTTCAACAATGTTAGGACTCAGACAGCTGCTGCTGCATATGCAAAAGCCAGGATCTCAAGTTCTTTCAGGCTCAAACCGAATCTCGGGCTGCTTTACTTTAGCTACTTGGTTTATGAGTCACCAATAATGTACATGTCTCTGAGATCTGGATTCATTGCCTTGGCCAATAGAACTTGAAGAGGCGGTGACTTTGACAGCTGGCAGTCTGGGCGCTACCTTACCTTGCCGAACTGGTTCACTCATATCCATGTCTGTCTGCCCTGTATGTATCACAGCTGAGAGAGCTTTACATTGCATCAGCCACTTTTGAGATTCGATGCTATTGATAGAAGTATATTTTAATACTCGATAAAAAGAACAGGCCATGTAATATATGCCTTTTTCCATGTAATGTCGGTAGATGATATTCAGCGGCATCATCCGATATCATCCTCTCAGTTTGAGGTACCAGCAAATACAACACACAAACATCAACCAACCAGCCCCAGTCAACCACGTCACTCCTTCACTCCCTCCAGGTACTTTAGCTCTGTGCGTTACCTTGCAATCGGGGAATAGTGAGGTGGAAACATCCCTTCCGTCCGTCACCTCAACATTAAGTACCTTGCCTTGCTTTGCCTTGCATTGGATTGCACTGCTTGTAGCGTTGGGCAACGTGGGCTTGGGCTCCAGCAGCAGCCATCAGCTGGTTATCAATTTACATCGTCAATCGATCAAAACTCATTGCGCAAAGCTGTTTCCTGAGGCCGCCCCAAACACTAGCAAAGGTGCACAGATAATTGCTTGGGATCACCTTGGTTGCTTTCCCTCACAAACCTCACCTCTCCTAGGCTTTTAGCTCATCAGCTTAAAGTGAGGTACCGTACCACTGCGGCACTGCCGTTACCGCTACTGCTACTGCTACTGCCCACCGCTACCAGCCACTGATTTGGTGCTCTGCTCTGCTTTGCCTTACTTCACCGTCATCATCATCGGTTTCGCGACTTTTGTTTTTTCTTCCCCCCACGTCAACCACCTTTTTTTTAATCTTCATCCTCAACTTCATCTCATCATTGAAAAAGATTAAAAGATAGAATCGCATCTATTCATTTCCATTCTATCATCTTGATCTCTTTTCTTTCTTTTTCTCTCCCTCGTCGTCCCCTTTCATTCTTCCTCTTGGCGTCCTCTCGGAATCTGTTCGGCCCGTTTGCTTCTGCTTTCGTCCCGCTCTCCGCTTACCTTGGCCGCCATTTTCTTGTCGTCTCTGAATCATCCACCTTCAGAAAAAACCACCAACAATAATAACGCGGTAGCTCTTCTCGAGTCCGCAACCGCACCCGCTACCCTAGGCTTGTCGCCATGGACAATCTCGACATGCCGCCGGCCCCTACGCCGCCTGTCAACAACATGAGCATGCCTTCCAATAACTCGGATCGCACCGCTAATCTGCTGAACTTGCTCAAGTTCAGCGGTTCAGGTGGCTCGCAGCTGCAGAGTCAAGCTGCTCACAATCGGGCCCAGGCTCACATCCAGCAGCAGACCCAGCAGTCCCAAGAGCAGCCGCAGGAACCTGGTTCTCCTCAGCAGATGCACCAGCAGTTGTCGGACCATCAGCTCCATCAATTCAACCAATTCCAGCAGCATGCTCAGCAAGGTCGAGGTATCATCCAGAGCCCTCTCCCTGCTCAGATTCACCAGCCTGCGCCTTCTTCTGCTGACCCGACTGGACTCTTGGCTGCCCTTATGCGCGGCGCCCACGAGCCGGAAGAGCCCAAGCAGGCCCAGCAGCCGCACCCTCAGCAAGCCTTTGGCAACGGTTCTCCCCCGGCCGATACGCGCTCGTATCTGCTCAATTTGTTGAACCGCCCCAAGCCTAGCCAGGGCGAACAGCAGCAATCGGCTCTGACTGAGACCACGCGTTCCAACAACCTTACGCCTCAGTCTCCCGACCTGGCTCCTGCTGAACCTGCTCGCTACTCTGGCAGTTATCAGCAGCAGTACTCCCAGCAGCATGGCAACCAGTACTCGAATCAGCAGCACCGCCCGGTCGATTCTTACGCAGGATCGCACGCATCCGACTCCTTCCATCATGTTTCGCAGGATCAGACTGACACCTCGGCTCTTTTCCAGCAGCTCTTGGGAAACCTTGCTCAGTCGTCTCCTCATAGCCAGAGTCAGAGCCAGAGTCACATTGCTCAGTCGCCACCAGCTCTTCCTTTCCAGATTCTTAAGAAGGACTCGCCAGCTGCCTCCCAGCATTCTCACCACTCCCACCACTCCCACCGCCATGACCACTCGGTCGGCGCTGGCAGTGACCGAGCTGCTCTCCCCACCTCTCCTCACCAGATCCGTCGCAAGGCAACCCGAACCGCGTCTCTGCAGTCACACCCTTCGGTGAAGCAGGGTACTCCCCCAACTTCCGAATTCGACAACTACAATTCGACCGCCAAGGAGACCGTTGCAGAGGCCATCGAGGACATTGCCGAGCAGGCTGATCATGAAGCCCGGGAGGCACTTGAGCGCGCGGAGCACGAACGGGCCCAGGCTGAAATCGCCGAGGACCTTGACGATATGCTCAACGCCAAGTCCGAGAAGGAATTCGAGGACAGTGCTCACATTGCCGCCCAGGCTATCCAAGCTGAGCTTGACCGCAGCGAGAATGAGGGACTTCTTGAGGATACCCTCCCACACGATGTCGCTGAGACTGTTCGCGAGATTGTTGACGAGGCCGCTCAGGGTGTTGCTGACAGCTGGGAGAGTGCTGACCAGGACGAGATCGTCGTTATTGAAGAGAAGGAGACCCCGCCTGTCAAGGTGTTTAACTTCCCCATGAAGCCGTGGATCTCTATTACTCTTCAGGAAGAGGGCACCGAGCCACGACCCTTGTTCCGCGATGAGACTATCATGGATATTGCTCGACTCAAGAAGGAGTTTGATCAGATTGATCGAAACCTTTACACCGCCACTGAGAACTACATGGCCTACGGCATGTCCAAGCAAGGTGGTCTGCGTGTTATTCGACAGGAGGATGGCAAAGATGCCAAGATTTTCACCGACACCAAGGACCGTATCTTCAACGTCGCCATGTCTGTTACACCTACTGACCACGACGGCGCTCACCGCGAGGCCATCATCGGTACTGGCATCAGCGGCACCGTGTACTGGGTTCAGATTCGTGATGGTGACAAGGATCATATCGAAGATGCACATATGGAGGGGTATGGCTTTGCTCTGCCTCCCATGAGCTCCCAGGAGGGTGATGCCCCTGGTGGCGTTCTCAAAACCCGTGCCCGCACCTCGACAATTCACCCCGAGTACTTTGCCGTCGGTCGCGGCAAGTCCATCAACCTCATCTGGCCTTCATACATCCTTCAGAACAACCTGTTCAAGCCCGGTCACGACCGCGTTGTCGACACCGAAACCCTTGCTAAGCAGTGCTCCCTAAAGATTAACACTGGTAAGGCTGGCAAGGACTTCACCTTTAGTCAGGACGACTCGGTTATCGTCTCTCTTGACAAGTCTGGTCGGGTCAAGTTCTGGGATGTTCGAGACCTGACCGCTGTCAAGGAGGGCTCTGACCCGCGTGCTCCCATGCCCGCTGAGACCAACCTCGAGGTCAAGGAGCCCCTGATGACACTTGCCACCACACCTGAAGGTGAGAAGGCTTGGCCCACTTCGGTTCTTCTTCTCGACAAGCAGCGACCCTACCAGAAGCGATGTGCCCTGCGATACATGATTGTTGGAATGAAGCAGAACCACACTCTGCAGCTTTGGGATCTTGCTCTCGGCAAGCCCGTGCAGGAGTTCAACCTACCCCACAGCAAGGAGTCGGATGCTGTTTGTAGTGTCATGTACCACTCAGCCACCGGCATGATTGTCATTGGCCACCCCACGCGCAACTCGATCTACTTTGCGCACTTGTCCGCACCCAAGTATAACCTCAAGAGTGTATCTCAAGCCGAATACATCCAGCGACTGATTGCTCAGGACTCTTCCATCCCCCAGCCGGATAGTACCGCTGTCATTAGTGGTGTTCGTGAGTACTCCTTCGCTAACCGGGGAATTCTGCGAAGTCTTGACATCCTTGGCACTCCTGCCATGGTTCAAGATGCCGACGAACCCACTCTGTTTGAGCTGTACGCCATGCACTCCAAGGGTGTTGCTTGCCTCCTTGTCAAGCAGACTGAGCTCGGATGGTCCAAGGACAACAAGGTCCTCGACGGTGTTGATGCCGTTGCCCAGGGCGTCGTCACTGTTTCGAAGCTCAAGGCTCCTCAGCCCGCCGAGGCTCCCACCCCAGCCAGCAATGGAGACGCCGTTGTCCGTGTCGTTAACCGCGGTGCGAACAAGGAGAACATCCAGCCCACCCCAGGAGCCCAAGCCGAGTCTAGCCAACGTGGACTCGAATCGACTACTCCAGCCAAGGCCAAGAGTGAGCCGAAGGAGGCTGAAACGCCTGTCCAATCCGCCAAGGAGTCTCAGTCAGAGAAGCCTGAGCGAAAATCACGAAAGAAGAAGAACGCTGCCAACCAGGGTGATACAGCTACTAACGGCGCTGCACCTCGCGCTGGCAATAAGGATGCCAAGACCGCGAACAACGCCTCCACACCTGCTGTCTCTAGTGAGGCTTTGGATGCCGCCATTTCTGGACTCGAGTCTCGTCTCACCGTGAGTGTCGGCGAGACCCTGAAGTCATCGTTCAAGAACCTTCACGGTAAGATTGACGATGACATCCGCGTCCGTGACGAGAACTTCAATCAGCACCAGCTAAAACTCCTTGATATGGTTTCGGAGGTACTGAACGAAAACACTCAGAAGGTCCTGGAGGCTCTGATCCACCACCAGTTCACTGAGCTCGTCATTCCTGCCATTGGCGACAAGGCTGGCGCCGCAGTTACTGATCTTCTCGACAACAAGCTGCAGCCTCATCTTACTTCTACCGTACAGAAGGAGATCCAGAGCTCTCTTCCTCATGCTCTCAACCGATCCCTGCGCTCCGGCGATTTCATTAAGGCCATCTCCGACCGCGTTGGAAACTCGGTTGCTACGAGCGTGCAGCAGGAAGTTCTTGCGACACTGACGCAGCGACTCACCCCGACGTTCACTAACATTGCAACTCAGGCGTCGCAGCGTGTCGCAGGCGAGCTTCACCAGCAGTATCATGACCAGTTCGAGTATATGAAGGCCCAGCATGCTTCCGACACCGCCAAGATCGACCAACTCCTTTCTCATGTAACTCGTCTTTCGGAAATGGTTACAACCATGTCTGCCTCTCAGGCGGCACTCCAGGCCGACTTCCTCAAGTTCAAGCAGCAGCCTGTCCATGAACTTTCTGGGATCCCCCAGAACGTTGGGCACGGTCAGAACATGCCCCATCATGGCTATGCCAGCTCCAACCAGCACCATCCCCAGGCCAGCCACGCTGGTAGCTACCACCCCAGCCAAGCTCCTAGCCAGGCCGCCAGCCAGGCCCAGCAGTATATGGGTAGCCCTCAGTACCTCCGTGGTTCTCAGCAAGTGAACAGCCCTCAAGCGTCGCAGCAGGCTTCTGATTACGTCGCTCCCGCCTCTAGTGTCAGCGCTCTTGCTGGTGCCTACGCCAGCCAGCGTAACCAGACAGAACCCGAGGCTGATCACGACTTGATGCAGCGCATCAGAATTGTTGAGCAGGCCATCCAGGAGGGCCGTTATCAGGACGCCATGATCCAGTGGATCCAGAGTGGACGTGAGGAAGAGATCTTTCGTCGTTGCCTCAGTCGCTTCCCCCCTACCAAGTTCGAGAATCTTCCACCCTTGATGTTGCTTGTTGTTATTGCCACAATCTCCAAGGATCTGAAGCCCAACGCTCGTCTCAAGGAGGAAGTCGAATGGATCGAAATGGCTCTCCGAGCCTTTGCCGAGAACCTTCCTGCATTTGTAAGTTCACACTGTATCATGGATAATGAGTATCAACTAATGTGTCATAGGAATGGGAACAACAGGGTGCCCGCGATGTGATCAAGAGTACGACTCAGACCATGCAGCTCCTTATCGGACGTATCCAGCCTCTCATTGGTGGCATCCAGGATGGCTTCCCCACGGATCCTTTCCTGGCCAACCTCGAGAGAGCGAAGCTTGAATGGATTATTCGAACATCCGAGCACGTGCTTGACACGTTCGGTGCCCCTCGACGCTACGAGTAATTGAGGGCTGTTTGTGTACAGCATAGAATTGTGGAGGAATGTGGTAGCCGATAACTGCTCGGCAATCAACCTTTCGACTTGTCTAACGGAGTGGCCTGCGGAAACGCGGAGCTTTGACGTGGGCTAGAAGTTGCAACAGCAACGGTGTACATGACGCTGGGAAGGGAGCATTTCGGAAGCATTCACGGTTTGTGAATACGACAAAAAAGACATAAGATACATGTGCATTATCAGGAAGTTACAGATGTTTACGGCCTCGGGTCATGGTAATGTTTTTTGCCAGCCTGGATTTGGGATCATGCTGCGGGCGTGCGAAACCTTTTAACGTGCATTGGAGGGTAATCGGTTACTTTTGGAGCTTTGACTCGTTTATTTCTCTTCTTCTCTTTTACTTTAGTTCATTTCAAATCATTTCACTTCTTATTTGGGATGGAAATGCTATGATACCCCGGAGAAAGGGGGGAGGGACAGGATGGTGCGATGGCGGAGGAATGACGAAATGGGGGAGCGGAGAGAGCAGACCATGTCTTGTTCTTCTTCCTCTTTGGTCTAGTTTTGATAATTTAATGTTTGAGTTGATACGGATACTGTCATGGTTTATGTCTAACTGAGTGAGATTTGACTTGATAGACTGTTTCACTGAATCTCATCATATATCTAGGCGGTCTCGGCGAGAGCATATCAAGGGCAAAGCAGATACATGAACAAGGCACTTGTCAATATGATCTCTGTGACGTAGCAACATGGACAAGTATGAGCACTATATCAGCAATAATCGATGAACGAGAACGAGAGCGAAGAACGAGGAACGACTAGCGAGACGCATATGGATGGATAGAAGGAGATGATCCTTGTGGACACCGGAACGTACGGATATTAATAGTGATGACAGGCTGCATGTTCTCGCCTCTCGCCTCTCGGCAGACAACTTGGCGCCGATAATTAAGCCTTTAAGGTCAGACAAGCTTTTTTTTAACGTGTATCAGATCAGCCCTAGAAAAAGGGGTAGACTCTGCGTGGGATCTGTCGTTCGATGTGATGCTACAATGCATCTGATCCTGACTCTTGTACCGCGGTCTAAATAACACGAAGCTACACGGAATCCATGCTCGCCTAAAATTCATGTAGCTTCCTTTAAATAGTGGTGAGCTTTATGTCTGTATCCTGTTGAATAGCATGTTGGTGATGAGATCATAGTCCTCTTAGTCGTGCCATATCAGATCATACCAAGCTCCCAGTCTCCATATACCGAGGTTCTCCAAACCACAAACTCCATTTCTTTGACTCCGATCAGAGGAAGTGAAGCTCCGGTCCCAGAAACTCCGCTCATTCCGGATTTCGGACACGGAAAGCGTAGAGAATCTCGGGGTGGTAATCTAGACCGAACCGCCGGGGTTTTTATCTCGAACGGACAAGATTCGACAACGACCTAAATTGGGAATCATGATGGTATCTTCTTGACGTCAAGGAAACAAGCTTTTTTTCTGCAACGTCCTCTCCACGATAATTGTAATTTCATTCCCTTGTTTAAGCCAATGACTTACCGCCATGCTGGGTTCAGTGTAACCCTTCTCTGTGTTGATCGCGTGCATATTCACACTTGGCAACACGTCACGCTGGGAGATATGTGCCGCTGTAGTCACTCGACGGCCAAGATTGGTGTTTGGATACATTAAGCTTGGGGGTGTTTAATTAATATACTGGGAATAAGATACAGTTGTGTTGGTTAAGCTTATTGCACTTGCGCTCTACCCGCATGGGGATGGCTGAGGTGAGCTTATGATGTCTCAGCCACTGCAACGCGTTGTGTCTGTGAGATTATTGCAAGGCTTGGAGTATTGATACTGAGGTGATTCAAGATTTGGTTGAATTAGATGTTATAAAGTCCGACGGCATCCGCGGAGGCTTTGGGACTTGGAGATAGTATAGTATCCACTGGTTTGGAGGACAGGACAAGGGGGTTCTTGATCAGACGTTTATTTTACTGTGAGAGCAGGGATATTCTGCTGCATGTGAAGTTCTTGAGGCGGCCATAGAATAATAGAATAGTACTACATTAGATAGACATGTCCCCCAAATGGTCAAGCGCCGGGTGTGATTAGAGTAGCATCGGTATTTCTGCTCCTATTCTCCGATGGTAGTGACATACAATGCAATGCAATCATTCAATATTTGGCTGTGTCTTGTGTCTTGTGCTTTATTCCCTGTTTGGTACCACCCCCAATAAGTTTCCTTATTCATGCAACTTACCTTGTCTTTTCTATGCTTGGCCTGCAGATTTGTTTCTTTTATTATCTACCTACTTATATCTAGGACTTTACTTTATCTTGTTTCTGTCACTTTGTCCTTAAATCCTTCAGCCCTTCTTCCTTCCCTTTTCTGGATAGATGTTGATGGGCAGTTTATATCACCCTCTTTTATAGACACGGTATTTATTCATCCTTATCATATATAATTGAGTTTACTATCTTCTATTTCTTTGTATTCTTTTCCTTTTGCTCATTGCAATCATGGTTGTAGCTTCAAAGAACGTGGTCGAACCAGTGTGTAAGTCAAAACCACGCTCTAGGCTGCATCTATCTCACTGACAACTCCAAGTCATCGTCCTCGCATTCACCGTAGGATGTCTCATCAACAGACGGCGAGACACTCAAATCACGTACAACGAATCTCTCGACGATGTTGAAGACCAACGATACGTTGACTCGCCTCCTCTGAAGCCCACTCTCCTCCAACACATCGAGCGCCCAGTCCGCAAAGCTCCAAACTTGTTCTTCGTTCTGTTATCTCGCTTCTTCAATGCGTTTCCGTTCTTGATAGAGATTTGGTACTGGAACTTGACATACTGGTAGTTCTATCATCACGCTGATTCATACACGTATACTGATGGTTGTAGGATCTACCAAGGCCTTCGAGCTGTATCAGCCCGAGCAATCGCAGGCAACGAACCAATCTTCACCCGTGCTCGAGACCACGCCATTCAAATCCTCACTCTAGAATCCTTCTTTGGTCTTGATATCGAACAACACTTCCAGTCATACATAATGAACCAACAACCGTGGCTCATGCCCATCCTCGCAAAGATATACTACTCCCACATCAGCATCGGCATCCTCTTCCTCATCTACATCTACACTTATCTCCCACCCCCGACCTTCCAACGCATTCGTCGTACAATCGCCATCGATAACGCTATTGCTTTCGTCATCGTGACGCTCTGGCGATGCTCCCCTCCGCGATTGCTACCACAGCAATATGGCTTCGTTGATGTTCTGCATAGTAAAGCTGGGGGTGCTAATGTCTGGAACAATAATCGTTTCCAATTAACTATTGCTGCGATGCCGAGTTTACACTTCGGAACATCGCTCTTCTTTGCAGTTTGCATGTGTCGATTCTCTCCGCATCGGTTTATACGTATCCTCGCTCCTCTTTGGCCGACCGCTATGCTCATTACTATTGTCGCTACTGCGAATCACTTTCTCACAGATGCGTTTATCGGGGCTCTGGTTCCGTTGTTAGGATGGCGCATCAACCGTGTTGTTCTTGTTCTTAAGCCGATTCAGGATTATATCTTTGCGCCGTTGATCAATAGGCTGGACCTGGTCGATTCTGATGTGCGAGCTGTTCCAAAGACTTTGTAATTACGATATAGAACAAAGGCATTTCTGTGGACATGAAAGTTACGAGAACTAGATGCTATGTGTACATAACGAGGAGGGTTCTCACTTCTGGGCTCATGGGGGTTCCTACACACCAAGCAATGCAATGATAATTATAATTATAATGAGACCTCAACACAGCTCTCGGACCACAATTGTTGATTTTATATGTGCCGCCGTGTAAAACTGTACTCCTAAGTTATCTTGGTGTTACACCAGACGATAACCATAGCCAAAAACGAATGAACACGATATCAACGTAACGTAGCACAAATGACACTCGCTTATATCAAGTATCTATCTATCTCATGACCCGTGTAGGCTTTCTACTCTATTCCTTCTTCGAGACCCTCACCACTACCTTTCCAAAATGCTGGCCGCTGCTCAAAAACTCCAAAGCCTTATTCGCCTCCTCAAACCCAAACACCTTGCTCACAACAGGGTGAATAGAATGCTTCTCATAAAACGCCACCATCTCCTCAAACCGGTCCTTCGGCCCGTTCAGAATCCCCTTGAGCGTCACATTCCTCCTCAGAGCTAGCACATTCACGCCCACTTTGCCCCCGGTGTCCTGCTCCTCTTCCTTGCCGGAGAGATAGCCCACGCAGTTGATCAGTCCGCCAAAGGCAACAGAGTCGAATGACTTGCGGAGTGTTCGCGCACCGCCTGTCTCGAAGATGATGTCCGCGCCGTGGTTCTCTGTCGCCTTCATGACGGGCTCTTGCCACTCCCAGTGCGTGCGATAATTAATGCCTGTGTCAGCGCCGAGATCCTTCTTCGCGCGCTCGAGCTTATCGTCGGATGAAGAAGTGATGATGACGTTTAACCCAGCTGCCTTGGCGATTTGCAGCCCCGCAATCGCTACACCACCCGTGCCCTGCAGAAGAACCGTTTCCTTCTTCTTACCGCCATCAGCAGGCTGGCCGAGCGGTCGCATGCCGTTGATGCACATCCAGGCGGTCACAGCTGCGATGGGGAGACACGCTGCTTCTTCGTCGGACAGATAATCGGGCACGGGGACAAGAGCGTCGGCTGAGAAGCAGCGATATTCTGTTAGGACGCCGTTGAGAGGGAGACCGAGACCGGAGGCCATGTCTTTCTCGGTGACTTGGCCTGTGAGATGGGTCTGGTTAAAGATGGACATGACGCGAGCGCCGACTTTGAGTTTTGGCGATGAGCTCTGGATGACGGTGCCGCACATGTCGGAGCAAGGCACGAGAGCGTCTGTGTCTTGGATGGAGGCATGGTGGTTATAATCACCATTGATGACTTTCAACAGTCAGTATCACCCCTTTTTTCCACGTCAGGGACAACTTACCTTCAGTATCGCGATAATTCAACCCAACAGCAAGAACCTTGACCAAAACCTCTCCCTCCTTCGGCTTGGGAACTTCACCCTCCCCAAAAGCAAGCTTATCAAGGCCATCCTGACCCGTGGTCCACTGTCTATTCTTCTCAGGCGCCGGCATATTTTCGTCCTTTGATTTTCCAAACGGTAGGTATGAAGAGATGAAGCTCGCCATGATGAAAGAAAAAGAGAAAAAAGAGAGGATATATAAATACGATGAACAGACGACGTCAACTATCAGTCAATGCTTCTCTTACAAAGGGGAGATGACGTCGCTTTTGGTGGATGAGGTTTCAAAGTGGTCGCCCTATCAGAGGAAAGGACTAGATCGTTTCAGGTATCAACGCCCGTGATGTAGAAATGTCTTAATAATCAAGTCTCGTTGATGCTCAGCGAAACGTTATGAGTTGCATCATACGAGTTGAATCTTTTTTCGATATAGGTTGAGTCAGAGTTGAAGATGAGCAGACACTCGAGTTTGACGGTACAAAGATGTGGGTCTTGATGATGCGTTGTTGATAAGTAACTCTCATCATGCGCGGTTAAGACATTGATTGGGTGGTATACATACATACAATACAGACACGCAGCAAATCATCTATTCAAACAACAGCCAAAGCACAACACTTCACATCACTACTTGATCAGTACACTTCGTTCGCAAGGCATATCTCATCTCTCTTTGGCTCTCTCTGCTCGTTCTCTTGTTCGTGTTTACAACTTCCTCAAAACATCTCCAGTCAACGATAGCCAAATATAGCCCACACGCGTCCCATGCCAACACCCATCTCTAACTCTCCTTGAGTCACCGCGACCAGGCAGATCAAGAATTAATCAGGTGAGATCAGAATAATACCACTCCCGTCCAATCCGTACATAAAATAAAAATAGATAAAAATAAAGGATAAACAGAAACTGTAACAGTAACAGAACCATGAACCAAGACAATTCAACTGTAATGCAGATAACCAGATATTGTAACTTTTTTCTTTTCCTTCCAACGGGGCCGGGCCTTTGACTCAAAAATCACCCATGTTCGCGCTCGTCCATCGGCCCCTTTCAGTGCCCCTTGGTCCAAAAGCCGGACTCGGGCGTCTCCAAATGTGTCGTCTTCATCGTCGCGGTCATGCCAGGAACAGCGCCTAGACAGAAATTATTTGATTTGGTGGGTATAGTAGTAGGTTGTAAGTCGCCGAGGCAACCCCTCCCATTTGCTGACGCTGAACAGCCTGATGAGGAGAAGCCGGTATAGCTGTCTAGACGTAACGTCGTAAAAGCGTCATAATCGTCAAGTGGTGGTGGTGATAGTGGTCGTAGGTCTTGTCGGGGGTACGTACGTCCTGAGGGTATTCCAGGTTATGCGTGCATGCGTGCTGCCAAGTGCTTCTGTCTGTAGTCTGTGACCTTGTACATCTTTGGTTGCCCAGTTGTGTCGAAAACATTTGTGTATCCAGATATCCTATCCCATGCTCTCTCTCATCGGTAACTGTCATCATGTCGGCCACACGCACACTTCCTTAGGCCACTGTCGTCCCCCACAATCTTCAAAAGTCATAAAACCGTTCCCACGTAAACTATATGCAATGGGGTTCAACAAGACAAGTGAAATTCCTGCCATCACTTCCCCAGGTATGTCGGTATTACAAGTCATAAAAGCAAATGCGATGCAAAATCTCAATGCGTCGTGGTCATTGTCGTCAATCCGTAATGATACGCGCAGTTGCAGTCGGCGCCTGACATACAGGTCGTCGAAGCCTAACCCATCAAGGGGTGGCCAAAGAATCACACTCAGTGGTATCGCGAAGCGTTGGTTGAGCTTGAACCGACGCGTGCTCCGTTGTCGGACGAGTCTATCGTGAATTAGCCAGTGTTCAATCGTTCCATGTCTCGGTTGACATACCACCACTACCGCGCGTGGCGTGGCCGTTAGCACGTCGCCCAGCAAATCCGGCATTGGTCTCCCACTCAGGTCCGCGAGGCTGTCGCTCAGGTGCTCCCTTAGAGCTGTTACCGGGGCGCTGGCTGCCAATAGCGCCAGGAGTGCTTCGTGCCTGGTTCTGCATGGAGCCAGAGTCATAGCCCAAGTTCAGGCTGTTGAGGCTGCTCAGAAGAGCAGAGTCATTCTTGGGTCCAGGTGTCCCAGAGTTGCCAGGGTGGCCAGAAGGTGACATGGCACCTCCCATGTAGTCACCGAAGCGAGCAGCAGTCGAGCTACCACCCATGTTGTTCATTCCCGAAGGAGCGAGGTAGCTGGAGGAAGCCTGCGAAGGGCTCGGGGTGAAGGATCGCAGATCAGCAAAGCTCTTGGCGGCTCGAAGGTTGTTGGGAATGCCGTTGCCTTCAGGGCTTCCGGGAAGCTCGATAGTGGGACCCTGTCGACCCATCATGTGGGAGTAATTGCTGCTGGCAGCTCGTGTCTCACGGTCAGCGGCAAAGTCAAACGTAGCAGCACGGCTGAGGCCACGCTTATGCATGTCCAGGTTGGTGCCTGGCTGACTATGGATGTGGGCGGTGGGTGACGGCTGTTGTCGCTTCAGCACCGTAAGCTGGCGCGATTCGCCGTCGCCCACAGACTGGTGCTCGAGGCCCATATTGTGTGCGAGAATGTGGATGGATCGTCGATGCTCAGGAGCAATACCAGCAGGGAAGACCAGAACCTCTCGGGAGTCGTCACGACGGAACATAACCAATTCAGTGTAGAACTCGAGAGTCTGTGGGTCGTTCAAATCAACATCGCCTGGCATGGTCAGTGCGGGAGACTGAACACGAGATGCCTCGAGCATGCCGAGGTGCGATGGGCCCCTGGCTTGAGACTGTGAAAGACTACCAAGTGACTGGATAGAGCTTTGCTGGTGAAGCATGGGGGCACGGTGCTGCTCCTCAAGTTGGCCTCGTCGTTCTCGCTTCTCGCGTTCAATCCTCTCCCTCTCAGCCTCAGGGAGCATCTTCTTGTACTCGACGCGCAATTTACGGCCATGGACATCCATACCGTTCATCGCCTCAATCACCATGCGTGTATCCTCGGCAGACTGGAAATTCGCGAAAGCCAGGCCTCTGAAGACGCCATTGTCAAAGTGGTAGTTGAAAGCATATGGCTGAGGGAGGTGCATCTCAAGCATGATAGAAGCCAGAGTCTCTTTTCGAACGGCAAAAGGGATGTTCTTAATGACAATAGCTGTAGGGATAAGCTGGTCGGCGTCTGAGGTGTTTGATCGAAGATCAGTGGGGGAGCCGTGAGATCCGGGGTGCTCAACACGGAGACCACCATTTGACATGGGGTTGTTGTTCATGCCTCCTTGGTAGGGCTGAAGACCTCCATGGTTACCATGAATACCAAGCGCGCTGTGATCGGTCCAGTTCTGTTTCTAATCAGACATAGTCATATAAACTTTCCATATTTACATACCTGGGGAAGAGCGGCTCGTCGGTTCACGTTTCGTTGCCGTCCAGGGCCATTCAAGGCACCGTTCACTGTAGCGACTCCGGTTGTGTTGTAGTTCCAAGCTTGACCATTATCCAGCATGTAGCCCTGCATACCAGCCATGTTCTCCATACCACGCTGGTTGTACCCACTTCCGATCCTGTCGGCAGGGTAAAGAGCAGATGAGCCTAGAGGAGCGTCAAAAGGGCGTTGGGACTGGCGAGGTAGTGAGAGGCCAGCGAAACCACCGGCTGTAGCATAGTTCTGTCTCGAGTTCGGGGAGCGATTGGTTGATGTACCATAATCAAGGTAACCCATATCGTGCGGTTGCTGCGACATTGTGATGATGGGATCCAGCTTGGCAAATAGCTGCTGTTTTTACCCAGCAGTCGACTTCACCTGCTTTTCTTGAGGGTTTATATCAAGCTGACACGTACAGAATGTGCAGTGTGTCAGGAATGCAGACGCGAGGGGGTATCGGGGGATGCGTAACAAGCAGTTAAAAATGCGGCATCAAATCGTTGGCTCGTGGGTCTCGGTCGTGAAAGCGGTGTAGCTAAGTAAGGTTGAGGGTACCAGGCGCAGAAGAAACCGTCTATAAAGTGCTCAAGAAGAGTCGGGTGAAACAAGGTTCGGGGGTTCCGCCTCAGGGTCAATGACCACAAAAGCTTGTTCCGTCAGGTGTAGCGAGATGCCTAAAACAAGATTGAGGCCTCGGGCAACAAATGCGCGAAGCTTAGAACGAAGGCAATGCGAGATCCTGGGTGGCGATAAAGGCGCACAAAATACAGCCAGCACAACGAAGGAGGCCGAATGAACCAAATTCCTGTACTCGAAGATTTGGCAGAAAATGGCGGAGTAACGTCAAAGAGCGTTACTTAATGGTCGCAGTTGATATTTCTGGGAGCCAAAGGTGATAGGCGGATGACCCTGGAAATCAGCGACGTCTCAAAAGTAGCTAATAAAAAGACTACTAATGGGCAAGAAATAGCCGCGCGAAAGGGGGAATTGGATTCGCGCGATGGCCTCGTCTTCTCGTTGGTGCAAAAAGGTCGAATGGAGGTTTCGTAGACGTAAGGGCTGTTGGGTGTGGACGAACCAAATTGCGGATGACGGAGGAGGAGTAATCAAGGGAGGGAGACGAGACGAGAGGGGGAAGAAGGAAGAGAAGAAGAGGTCGACTAAAAATCGGGGGAGGAGAGGGGGAAGGAGGAGGAGGATAAATGATGAGGTTTAAAAGAGAGAGAGAGGTCAGAGGTAGAAAAGGGGACGGGGAGGAAAAAAGATGGAACAAGTCCCAGTTAGCAAAATGTCCGGGACGTTCTCAGTGATGGATGGATGATCTGGAACGGGAAAACGGCGGACGGGAGACGGGAGACGGGGGTGTTGTAACCAAAGAAAGAGAGAGGATTGATTGATTGATTGAGAAGGGGATTAATTAAGTGTCGGGTGGATGTGGTTGGGGAGGTGACAGCGGACGGCGAATAGTTTCCCGTGCAAGTTTCCCTTCCCTTCAGGTTCCTTTAACTTTAGGTTCCTCTCTGGTTCTGTCCTGACTCTTTACTAGTTACCAGTCACAGCAGCGCCAGCACCCGTGGAGGGGCCCTGATTTTTTTCTCTCTTTGCCCTCCTGGGGATCCATGGATCCATGACTGACCTCCAATATGAACGAATGAGGTGGGATGGGGCGGCGTCGTTAGGACAGTGCATACACTGTGTTGAGCCACCTGAGAAGAACAGCAACACCCCCAAGCCCGGCGCAAATTGGTGGGGTTTTCAGCGCAGTTCAATTATTCTCCAGCTGTCAGAAGTCCACTGTGGAACCCTAGCATGCCCATCCCCTGAGATGCTCGTCAAGGGGTTGTTCTGGGACCCCATGCCATGAGGTGGCCCTTGAGATTTACCATTCCATTGTTCAAGATCCATCCAATCCATTCATTCATTGTTGGGTATCATTCATTCAACAACTCGAACTTATTTAGTATCTAATTCGCTAGCAATACCGGTTAACTGTACCGTTAATGAAAGCCTTGCTCTTTTTAAACAGTACTGTGTCTAATATTAGCCTTTCTTTTTTTCCCTACTACACTTACTCTAAGTTAGATCGAAATGCACTTCTAAATTCTTAGCTCATGGTGGGGGCTTTGTGAAAAAAAAATTAAGTGATGAGCCCGGGACGAGGGGAGGCTGGCCGGCTTTCGTCAAGCCACCACGTTAAATACCCAGGTTGGCATTGATTGAGAAAGACGGTCAGCCTCTTGGAAGGCTGAGAGTAAAGAGGCTGACGATATTGGGTGTTTAATGCTGATGTTTTTGTGGAAAGGCTGCAGAATGACACCTCGTGATGGTTGTAGAGAAGCAAATCAGATGCTCTATCCCTGGAAGTCCAACTGTGGCAGATGCTCCAACAGTGCGAGCAACGTCATCCCGACACCGGTATCTCTTAGCTCAGGGTCAGTGGACCGCATGTTATTGGACACGCCCAATTGTGATGGGAGTTTTGCTTCGTGTCTGCGGCCATCGACCAGAGAGGTACATATATGGATTGGATGTTCATTATGTCTAGCAGAAAATGCTGGAGCGACTTTTATGTTGTGCATACCGCGCTATGCATTCAGATCTGGTATTACGTGCATCGCCAGGTAACACCAGCTAATTCTTTAGAGGTATACTACTGCACGTATAGGTTACAGCTCAAGCCTGCGTGTCGCATTTCTTTTGCCAGTTCAGTTGGGTACCAACCAAATGACTCTCAGTCAAGACCTGACTCGATGTGATGCATGAACCTGCAAGTGACTCAGTTGGGGTCACAGTTCAGCATAGGATACCTAGGATATAATGTACGGATAAGGTAGGTTATGAAGTACAACCTCTGATCCTTTCAGCTTGATGGGTAGCACTGTTCCATTACTTTCATTACCCAAGGGAAATAGGGGATGCAATGGTGTGAGAAAAGAGTCGAGATGAGATTGTCATTGTCAGTGAGGCATCCAACTGTAACACTCACAGAGACGAGACAGTCACAGTCCCGCAGATCGATAGTCCTTACCGGCGGAAAATCTTGGCTGGGTATCGTATCTAACTGGCGTCTCATCTTGTAATGATTCTGCTCCATCCTCCATCTCGCATCGTATCTTTAGCTCCCCTTTATGACACACCCGGCCGGCTTGCTCAGTGAAGCTCCCCGGACGATACTAACGTTAGCTACCTAGCTCATGCAGCGCAATCACCTCCCTCACACAGTCAAGCACTCTCCATCACACAAGAGACAGACGAGACAAAAGAGACGACGACGAGGTGACATGGCATGTCTCTCTCACTCCCTCTCTCGACTTGCACCGTGTTTCCAGGGGTTGCCAAGGGAGATTTGAGATGCCTCAATTAGAATGGCATGTTCATGCGGAAATTCGACTACTCTATTCTAGGTTTTTCTTCATCGTCAAAGCCACGTGCAATGATGCTGCTGCGGCTCTTTTCTTGACCCTGTCTGTCTGCAGCCTGCTGCCCTGCTGTTTTCATTAGTACGCGCTATCTTCTACCGCTTGTTTGTTGACAGACACTTTGGCCATCAAATGTCCATAACTTTTTACCTTTTATCCGAGCGTATGCATAACAGCACCTGACTTATCTCTACTGCAGACCAAACTGCTTGTTTTGACTTTCACATTATTACTTAGTATCTTAGCAGGACTCTCTATCTCTTCGTCTATGGCGGTACATGCGAGCGGCCCGTCGGACGGGAAGCCAATCAAGTGGTGGAGCACAAAAAGCATGTAAGACTTTCTAATGAATAATAAACTTTTCGACAAAAACAAGAAGAGGAAAAAGAAAACATGCATCACCTGGGGGATACCAATCCTCAAAAATTTCCATTTTATACACGTCATTGCGCCGCAAGACACAAAACACAAGCCCATTCTTTTCACGATGAACAAACTGAAAAGAGGTGATAATATTTCCTGAACCCCCTTTTACTTCTACAGTGCTTCTTCCTTTTTTTCCAAAACTCTGCCCCTCTTTGTTCGTTCCCAATGCCCATGACGAAGCCAGGGTCACCCTAACCCGCCCACCTGGGCCGATATCAGGGGCCAAGCCTGATATCAGGGGACTCCCCAGTCTTTGGGTCGTCTTTCGTGTCCCATGTCCGTAAGCCCTGGTACGGTGCAGGAGAGACGAGCGAGGGGACCCGGGTCCCTGGAAATTGAGCGTTGATTAGCTGGAGGGGCTGAGTCTCTTACGAAGAGTTAGAGGATCAGCTTGTTCTCAGACCTTTTTCAAGTTGAGTTTGCCTTCTGTATTGGTCTGTCGTATCGTTTATATCGAACTTGGGTGGATCACACTTCAAATGAAGCTCGTGTATGTCGCTGACCTACCTCACCTTCTAGCAACGACTGGTCAACAAAGCATGTCACTACAGACGGTATTCATTGCTTGGCCCCTCATCTCCTTTCTCTCTTGCTCGCCTGTCAAATTCGAGAAGCCTCACTAGCGCATCATATTTCGCCTCGCCGCTGTCCCCTACACAAAAAAACAGAGGGTCTTTTCTTCCCAAGGCATCCCAGCTTAGCCTCATCTCGCCGTCGCTCGGTTGTCCATTCCCCCGGAGATGGCGGCTCATAGATCACGCGGCCGACAGTCGACACCCCTGAACTCTCTTTTTTTAAGATGAACGAACCCTCGTGAAAATGCTCTAGAAGCTCCGGCAGACGGATCTTCTCCCCGGGTCTGTTCTCTGTTGGTCTGTCCGCGCAAACACGCGGCGGCATCCTTTGTGAATCGATCTAAGCATATATGATATCCATGTGGCATAAGATGTGCAATAATTCTGTAGATGAAGCTTGATTCTTGTCTGCCCTGTTTTGAAGTCATGATTTTGGCTGTCCAGCCTTTTTGTTGCCCACCACTTTGTAAGAGCACGTGTCTCGTTGAAACATGATGCACAAGAGTAAATACGGTCATGAGACCTTTTTGGCTACACCCACAGATTGCAAGTTGGCCCAGTTACGACTTGTGATGTCTCATGCCGCGAGACCTCCAGCAGGTTCAGGATTGATTGATGTCTTGATCCCATGTTTACAGTCACCAACCAGAAGTGAATGTTTCATCATTCAAGCCTAGTGGGGGATCGGCGTCAGCCGCTGCAACGCCCCATTTCCCTTTTCGCCATGAGATGAGCCTCACGGCTTTCTTCCATGATATCGCCACAATGACACTTGCCACTCCTTCATCCTACCTAAGGATCAGAGGATTTGGTCTTAGTGAATGGGGAGAGGAGGCAAGGTCAGGCACCAACGCGACACAGGATCTGACGCTAGATCTACAGTACCGTGGAAATCATTCCCAAAGTGCCATTCTATCGGCATCCAATATGCAGGCCTCCGCCCTCGCCTCTTGCCCGCAGCTACGGCTGCAGCTGCAGCATGCAGCTCGACTCGCCTACTCACCACTGACCACTCACACTCAGCTCTCAACTCGCCTCTTTTCGCTGATACTACGGAGCTATTCCCGGATCTCATTGAAGCGACGTTGCCAAGGGTAAGCAAAAGAACTTAGGACCTCTTTCTTAAATGACAAAAAGGCTTAGGGAAACTTCAGGTAAGCCTAGTAGAGACTTGGTATGATAGCTATTTTTGGCATCTGAGCTGAGCATCTGAAGTTTTCTTGCTTCCTAAATCTACATGTCGCCCAACAATTGCTTTGACTTCAACCTCACCATCCATCTTTCTTTCTTTAATCATTTGAAGCTTCGCATTGTACCTAAATTGATCACTTGTGTGGTTGGAAGCGTTAGATAAGATACTAGCGGTTCAGGGTGTGATGTTTGAACTGTTTGTATTAATTACCTACCATCTCCACGCCGCTGTCTTCATTTTCGCTCTCACCTAATGACTTTGTTCATTTAATGAGATTCGAATGGACATTGAAATAATTTTTACTTTAAACAGACCAAGAGATTGGCGATGCTTTAGCTACGAGCCAATTATTAGGTTCAACAATTGTGTCAAGTGCTTAAATGCCTATGGGATCCCGAATGGGATCTTATAAAGACTAGATGCTAGGCCGAAAACCAGCCCCAGGAGCCAAGTATATACCCTAAGCCACACAGAAAGAAATAAGGTATCATTTATTTATCTAGATTCTTAAGATACAAGATAAAATGGCAATAGGTATTTAGGTATTACTATCAAGGGTGATAGATTCTGATATCTAGGAACTTAGCTCTTACAGTAATTAAATCACCTCCTATTAAAACTTACATTCTTTTAGTCAAGGCAGAACAAATCTTAACTAATCCTTTACAGGCTTCCCGATAGTCTTATTCTTTAAGGTATTCAATGACCTTAAATGGCCATAGACAACGTCAACAACCTCCATGATGTTCTGGCACGATATTATCGCCAAATCCTCTATTTCCAGCGAAACATAGATGTACAAAAAGTCCCGGTCTCGGGATTATGATATGGAGAAACTTTCGTTCTTCTTTCTCTGTTTCCCTCCTTGATCCCCCTTCTTCTTCCTCCATCCCTAGTCTTCGGTCTTTCTTCGACAACCAACTGATGAAGAGGTTGGGACTGGCAATTTCTTGATACATAGGTTGAATAGACACACATCCTAGGACGGGGAACTTGGGAGAAATTATGAAATTTGCCGGAAGAACTGTTCATTGGAATGAGAAAATGCTCGCTGGGGCTTTATTTCAATATGCAGTATATCATCTGCTCTTCAAGAGGCGCTGTGTGTTCCGACCCAGTTGACACCGGTCCAATCACGAGAGTCTGAAATTTCAGATTCGAGACAGGAGACCGCTTCTGAATACAATGCAATGCCTTGAATAATCCAGGAGTCGGTTCTTCATCCTTTCTCAAGGAATTGGATCGCCTCATCGGTAGGAATCTCCCGCTTCCCGGTGACAGACACTGTTTGGCCCTCGTAGCGGGATAGATGTTCAAGTTCAGTACTACTAGCTATAAAATATTATCAAAATCAATATTCCCTTGGCGAGACTTTCCTGGGATATTTCTTTTCTCTAGAGTGCAATGTGGCAGTGTTCAAGTCTCTTGCTTGCATTTCCCTCCTGTCTCTTTCACT
Source organism: Fusarium sp. NRRL 25303 (assembly GCA_013396255.1). Taxonomy (NCBI): domain Eukaryota; kingdom Fungi; phylum Ascomycota; class Sordariomycetes; order Hypocreales; family Nectriaceae; genus Fusarium; species Fusarium sp. NRRL 25303. Next base: position 41,615 of record JAAOAY010000048.1, read on the forward strand.
ACACTCTCGCTCCCATAATTTCGTTTACAGTCTATGGACTAGAATCACGAAATACCGTCGTAGGCTTAAACATGCTGATCAACAGCAGCCGCTTTGGGCTTGACTGGGTGTTATTTTTAATTGCTTCATACTGTTCAAGAGACGCGATGCAGCAAGCAAATGCGACTTGTCTTTGGTATTAGCGTTCTGCTTCGAGCTTTGCTGTCAACATTATGTGCAAATTCACAGAAAGAATTTGACATAGACCTTCAACATGATTCTCTCTGGCACATATATGCCCCAAATACTGTAAAGATATCCCCCACCCAACAAAACCAAGCTTTGACGTTTTCATGACATCCTTCACTGGAGTGCAAACCCAAGGAGTGACTGGTACATTAGATATAATCGAAATACCATACTCGACTGATAGAGTCCTAAATCGGAGGTACCAGACATGTCTCTTGACT
>JAAOAY010000049.1:0-74598 GCA_013396255.1 Fusarium sp. NRRL 25303
GAGGGAGGGAGGGATAGCGGATGGATAATGTCCACTTCTTCCAACGGCTAGGCACATCAACTAGTGACGGCCGAGTCCAATTGGTCTGTCGGCTTTATTCCAGAAGCAAGTGAGTGTGAAGAAGGGTCCATTCGTGCTTATAAATTTGCATATAAAAGCTCAGTAATTCAAGCTTGCCTGGATCCAGTAGTGTAGTAGTCGCTGTTGCGGATGGTCGAATAAGCCTCGGGCTCTTCTCGTCCGAACGCCTTTACAGGTGGGCTATGGCCTGAGCAGCAGGGCGTTGCACAATGCTTGAATATGTGCTGAAGGATGCATCGTATGTTGAGACAATCATGTCAGCTGAAACAGCCTGATATTTATACACAAAACAGAGTATAGTTGAGTCATGTTCGTAGAAGAGATTGGGGCCGATTTATACACATTGTATCGGGCCTTGGCCATAACGGCCTCGGATCTAATCGTGCATTGGAGCGCAGGTTAACATGAGCATGGAGGGTTGCAAGGATTGTGCATCATGGCTTGTCAAGGTCCCTGGCAGCAGCACGTTAGCTTATTACAATGGTGAAAACCCTCCACTGCGGCCATCGTGAGTGTCTCCCAACCTGCGAGCATTTATCGGAGTATTTATCCCTCCTGGCCTGTGTATGTATATGTTGCACTAGACGATAACTCGTCGACATTCCACGCTACTCTACGGATTCACACTACGAATTGTGAGACAATCATGAATCTGCAGGGTGAGGAGGAGTCTAGTTGAGGCTGCTATTGGATCATGCACTCAGTTTCCCCTCCTACGACAGCAAGCTTCAACCTCTGCATCTACCAGGATCAGGATTTGAATGGTTCGTAACAAGACTCTAGCCTTTCCTGGAATTTCTTCTCAACCTCTCACAGACTCGGAAGCGCCAATCGAGTCAGTAGGGAGTCACTCACAGGAGACATTCAGGAGCCTGCAACGTGGAAGAGATTAGAGACCAAAGCACACAGAGTTTCTGAATGCCAGTTGAAAGAAACTTGCCTCAATCGTGTCAATCTACCAAAACCTCTTCTCGTGAATGGACAATGATTGATATCTCGAAGCCCCCCAGTCTCAAAGAGGCACACAAGACATGGACCAAGCGCACATCCCCGTCACTCCGATATCCTACACCGATTGGTTGGTGTTTCTATCCTTCCTGCACGTCACCCAAAACCCGTCCCATCCTGAACAAAGCCAAACTAACATGTCCCCAGATTGCCCTTGATGCATCGACCAGGAACGCCCTGGCATGGGATCTTTGCTTATATCAAGCTGACAGGTCCGTTGCAGCACAAGCTGTCAATATTGAGTCGGGCCTCATATTGCCACTCTATTTCGACCATCCGCCATCTGCCACAGACAGTTGACACATGACGATCCATAGCCTAATTTCGTTCACCGCCTCCAATAAATCCTCCACCTGGCGCTTCTTGGACTTTGAGCTGATTCGCACCTCGGACTGGCATTGCTAATAAGAGGCCAATAACATGGAAATCGCGGTGGCTGACCATGGGATACAAGTGATGGATTTCGTATCGTTACGAGTTGATGGAGCCTGATCAGGAACCGATCGTTAGACAGTCATGGCCTTGGTCCGTGGTGCGGCTTGCGTCATGCTTCCCTTTGACCTCGCGCAGTAGCGCCTTGGGATATGATGCCACCGAAGCCAATCAGCATCAACGGTTCTGAATAAATCACAGAGAGGCCATGGGGGTCACAAAGGCCCTCGGCTTGGTCGGTACGAAATCCACCCTGAGCAGCGCTGTTGCACATGGGGAGCCACTAGGTAGTTGAGCCACTGCCGATGGGTTATAGTTGCGACTGATAAAGTTGCGACGTCTTGGAACGTCTTTATCAGGAACCGTTCCTACTCAACTGCGAATAACTTCGTTTGCCATATCGACCATCTTATAGCCCCAAACCGATACAACCGATGACTCGAGTCGTGCTGGGGAGCTATGACAGTGACTACTCTGGCGTTGAACCATCTTACCAAGTCTCTCAGTCTAGATAACCTGAAGCATTGTCTCTCGAAGGCATCATCGATGGGCTTAAGTATGACAGTACATACACATTCTTCACTGACAGCTTGACGGAGCACGTCGAGATCCACCACCTGCTTCCCTCTGGCTTTCCCCTCACTCTCAAAAAGACTCAATCCCTTCACCGACTTTTACAGCCTGCCGCTGCAAGTGGTCCATCAAGCTAGTCAGGTTGCCGTCCCACCTTACTACGTCGCGACTCGAAGTCAGGGTCCGATGAACTCACACTAGGGGGCTAATTACCAGCGCCAAGAATCATGTCTTTGCTTCATCCCGCTACGATCGCAGCACATGAGCCAGGTGAGCTAGCTTTCATGGGCCACTGAGTGGTCTCCTCACTTTAGAAAATGCCCGTCAAAGACCCCAGTGACACACATCGATGCTAGGCATGAACAGATAGACAACTTACAGAGGGTTACCTGCGTGAGTATCTATACATGCTCATGCGGGGGTGTGATGTTGTACAGACGACCCCGAGGCCATGTCTCTGAGCAACTTGTGTTGAGTAAAGTCTGAAAGCTGAGAGTTGAAAAATGGCAACGGCCATAGCGATGAATATTAATTGTTCTTTTTTATTCGCATCGTGTCCGATTATTGCCTTAGGAGGCATTAATTGTAGAAATGGCGTTGGCATCCAATTTTATATCTTTCTTCTATCTATTTGACCGAACTACTGTTGCGTTTGAGCGTCCAATTCTTTGTATGGTCATTCTAGTTTTCGACCTATTAGTTAAATGGAATTCAAACGGGGTTTTTTATTTTTTTTTGCTTCTATTATTGGTGATAATGTGCAGTTTTACACTTGACGGGCTTCTGCGAGTCTATGCTAGATGCCATCACTACTGAAGAATCCCCTGGCTTCTCAGATGGAGGCTAACACTGCTGAATTGTCAAGTATTCGCCATGGCTACAATTGTATAGTTATATTCCCAAAATTGACGCTTAACAGAATGCTATTTGGTGAGCCATATTGATGGTTTCTTAGACATAGGTGCCATCATTATATCGCTCGTGCTTTCAATCAGATTTACGAGTCATTTGTCAATATTTATAAACATGCAGTCATGACTTACTCAGAACATCAACCATAACCAAACCAATAACCTTGATACTATACTAGTTGTTAATGCGACTATGACTTAAACTCAGAAAGCATCGTTCTATTGCCTTGAGAAATGGAAATCGAGCCTTAGAGCATAGGGTAGGGTAGGCCAGATCAAGAACCATTCGATCAGATTAGTGAATAAGGTTGGCAATGTTGCTAATTTCTGAAGAATATTTTAAAGTTCTGAGAAGGATGATACACAATTCAATCTGGAGGTCGATGCTCTTAACAAAATGCCTATTTTAAGGTACATAGTAAAGTCCAAGACGTTTCAACGTTAACGTTTATACAAGCTGAAGTCTATCACGTGATATATATCACCAAACTCTCGTCCCCCACCGTGGCGCGCCCGATCAAGCCGGCTCCACCTATGACCGCGGGGCAAGAACTTTTTGCGAAGCTATCGCAAGCTGCCGCAGAAAAAAAGTAGTCAGCGCAAACACGCACCCAAAAACCATCCTTTTTAGATGTGCGCTCTTAGGTGACATTCAAGATGCCTACCGTCGATGATGGCTTCGAGGCTCTCCTGGAGCCATTCTACAATGGCAAGAAGCTCACGGATCCTATTTCCACAAAGGAGGACAAGTTCCAGCTTCTTCCAGCCTTCTTGAAAGTCAAGGGTAAGGATATCGATCAGCCCGGTGAGCCTTCTTGCTAACTGATTTATAGGTCTTGTCAAACAGTATGTCTCCGGATAAAGCGCGCAGAGCTTGTGGTTGTACTTGACCGGTTCTAATTGGATTTAGGCACATCGACTCCTACAACTTCTTCGTGGAGCAGGAGATCAAGGATATCGTACGCGCCAATCGAACCATTCGAAGCGAAGTAGACAGCAACTTTTGGCTAGAGTAGGTGCTGGGATGTCAATTAAATGGGCCATGCTAACATTACTTTCCAGGTTCACAGACATTCGAGTAGACAGTCCTCGACGTCAAGATTGGACAGACAACAAGTCACATAGCGAAGTGACTCCCATGGAGTGCCGCCTTCGAGACATGACATACGCCGCGCCAATTTTTGTCGATATACAATACATCCGAGACAAGCAGCGAATTGTGCGAAAGAATGTGCCTCTTGGACGCATGCCAGTCATGCTCAAGAGCTCCAAGTGTCGTCTCGCCGGAGCCAACAATACCCAGATGGAGGAGATGAACGAATGCCCACTTGACCCTGGCGGTTACTTTATTATTGGTGGTACCGAGAAGGTCATTTTGATTCAGGAGCAACTGAGCAAGAACCGTATCATTGTTGAAGCCGACGAGAAGAACAACATTATTTCAGCATCGGTCACCAGTTCTACACACGAACGAAAGTCGAAGACGTACGTTACTCTGAAGAAGGACAGAATCCTCCTCACACACAATGTACTGGTGGAAGGTATTCCGATCGTAATTATCCTGAAGGCTCTAGGAGGATTGTCAGATATGGAAATCATGCAGCTTGTTGCTGGATCAGATGGAAGATACCAAGATGAATTTCTGGTAAACTTTGACGAGGCGACAAAGGCGGGTGTTTTCACCCAGCACCAAGCGCTGGAGTATATCGGAGCAAAGGTCAAGATGGGTTCCCGCAGAGGCACATTCGGTCCTCAAGTGCGCCGTAACCATGTCGAAGAAGGCCTCGATGCCTTGGCCAACCTGGTCATTGCCCATGTACCCATTGAGGGATTGGATTTCTACCCCAAGGCCATATATGTAGCTCAGATGACTCGAAGGGTTCTCATTGCCGCCCACAACCCCAAGTTGGTTGATGACAGAGATTTCGTGGGAAACAAACGACTTGAGCTGGCTGGTCAACTTCTCTCACTTTTGTTTGAAGATTTATTCAAGCAGTTCACATCTGGAGTCAAGATGTCGATCGACAAGTTCCTGAAGAAAAACAACAGGGCAGTTCCTCTCGATGCGGTTCATATGATTAGCAACCACGCCAACAACATTGGATATGGAATCAACCGAGCCATTCAGACTGGAAATTGGACTGTCAAACGCTTTAATATGAACCGAGCAGGAGTCACCCACGTTCTCAGTCGGCTGAGTTACATCGCCGCTCTTGGTATGATGACCAGAATAAGCAGTCAGTTCGAAAAGACCCGAAAGGTGTCTGGTCCTCGTGCACTTCAACCATCGCAGTGGGGCATGCTTTGTACGTCAGATACACCTGAAGGTGAAGCCTGTGGTCTGGTGAAGAACTTGGCTTTGATGACCCATATTACTACCAACGTTGATGAAGAGCCTGTCAAACGGTGGATCTTTACACTAGATGCTGGTGTTGAGCCTATCCGCAATTTCTCGGGTGCTGAGATGCACCGTGAAGGAAGCTACATTATTCATATCAACGGTACTCCGTTCGCATTAACTCGATACCCGAAACGGTTTGCGCAAAAGTTTAGAACTATGCGAAGGAGAGGTTGGATCTCCCCTTTTGTTGGCATCAACATCAACACGCACTTCAACGCCGTTCATATTGCCACCGATGAAGGCCGCATTTGTCGACCTTATATCATCGTTAAGAATGGTAAGCAGAAGCTTAAGTCTGAGCATCTGCGATTGCTTCAGATGGGCAAAGCGACTTTCGACGACTTTCTGAACCGCGGAATCGTGGAGTATCTCGATGTCAATGAGGAGAACGATGCCCTCATCACAATTTATGAGGACCAAGTGACACAGAGTACCACTCACTTGGAAATCGAACCCTTTACAGTCCTGGGAGCTGTCGCAGGATTGATTCCCTTCCCCCACCACAACCAATCTCCGCGTAACACTTACCAATGTGCTATGGGTAAACAAGCCATTGGTGCAATCGCATACAACCAGTTCAACCGCATTGATACTCTTCTGTACACACTCGTATACCCTCAACGGCCCATGGTTATTTCAAAGACCATTCAACTTATCGGTTACGACAAACTTCCTGCAGGACAAAACGCCACCGTGGTTGTTATGTCATACTCAGGATACGATATTGAAGATGCTTTGGTTCTGAACAAAGCATCGATCGACAGAGGATTCGGTCGTTGTCAGGTTTTCAGAAAGTACACGACGGAACTACAGAAGTACCCCAATGGACGCAGAGAACGTATTGGAGACCCCGAGAATGAGGGCGATGGCAAGATTAAGCGCCGGATCGCTAAGCACGAGGCATTGGATGACGATGGTCTTGCAATTGTTGGTTATAAGGTAAACAGCGGCGAGGCCATGGTCAAGAAGGAGACACCACTTGACCAGACAAGCACTGGCATCGGACTGGACCGTGGACCTGCCGAGTTCCGCGACTCATCAGTTTCATACCGGATCGCAGATCCTGCATATATCGACAAGGTCATGATTTCTCAAACGGAGAAGGATACCACAGTAATCAAGGTTCAGACAAGACAAACTCGACGCCCCGAGTTGGGTGACAAGTTCTCGTCTCGTCACGGCCAGAAGGGTGTCGTTGGTATTATTGTTGAGCAAGAGGACTTGCCTTTCTCTGATAGTGGATTGAGCCCCGACATTATCATGAACCCCCACGGTTTCCCTTCCCGAATGACAGTCGGCAAGCTACTCGAGTGTCTAACGGGCAAGGCTTCTATCGTCCACGGTCGTCCTGACTATGGCTTTGGAGATGCTTTCCGTTCTCATCCATTGGAAGAGATGAGTCAGGTGCTTGTAGACCATGGCTTCTCATGGGAGGGCAAGGACTACTTCACGTCGGGTATTACTGGAGAGCCACTGGAGGCATACGTCTTCAACGGACCTATCTACTACCAGCGACTCAAGCACATGGTGCAAGACAAGATGCACTCTCGATCCAGAGGTCCCCGAGCCATACTCACTCGTCAACCTACAGAAGGTCGTTCACGAGACGGTGGTCTACGTCTGGGAGAAATGGAACGTGATTGCTTGATCGCCTACGGTGCTTCACAGCTTCTGCTGGAGCGACTCATGATCAGCTCGGATGGTACTGAGATTGATATTTGCCAGCAGTGTGGTTTGTTCGGATACAAGGGTTACTGTCACACATGCAAGAGTACAAGGGAGGTTACCAAGATGACGATGCCGTATGCAGCGAAGCTGCTTGTACAGGAGCTCATCAGCATGAATGTCGGAGTGCGACTCCAGATGGATGACGAGTTCCCCCACCCCAGATAATTAGGGTTACATGATGGATATGCATAGAATGGAGTTTTGGAACTTGTGTACTTTAAATATAGCATAGTCATTTACGAGGCGGTTAGGTAGTCTAGAGGTATTATTTTGGTTGCTTCAAGTTTCTATCTATGAGCATATCTACATTGAGTCTTAGCCTGTGGTGACTCTCATAATACAACTTTTGCCAGTGGCTGATACACGACTTTATATACGCTCTTGCTTCCACACTCGTTATTGCTTTTTGGCCCTTTGGATCTTAATTGATTTTAATCCTCCCATAGTAACTTCGAACTCGACCGCCCCGTCCAAGCCCTGACCCGTTGGAGGGGCATGAGGCGCAAACACAACTTTCATCCATCTTCGCCACCCTCTGAGTGTGGGTGCTGCCAGGTCAGAGTCGTCCTCTGCTGTTACTGGGGCAGCCTGTCTTATACGGCCATAGACAGGGCGCTTGAAGAGTGCAATACGACAAGCAATCTGCGTTGACCACACCAGGCCCAAACTTGGGGTCTTGAGTGAATAAGAAGCGTGGGGATCATCACCCCAGCCTGTGAACCAACGCTGTTGATGATCAAGCATTAGGGCGGGTGGAGGCGGAGGACCATCGGGGTTTTGCAAGGCAAAGGGTAATGACGATGTGGGCGTGCCAGGGAGGTTCGTAGATGAAGGAGGAGGCATACTCCTGGAAGCGAGGGGACTCTCATAGGCGACGCCACTGCTTCTAGGAGGTGCATGCCGTGGTGTAGAGCTGGATGCGAATCGATCAGCGACCTGGTTGGCTACAACGACAGCGAGATTATGCCGTCGAGCCAGATCGCGGAGAAGAGCACCGAGACGAACGAGTTCAGCACTTCGAGCGGCCATGTTAGAGCCGTGAGAACCCTGCCGTTCGAACTCAGCACGGTAGTTGGCGGCTACTGAGTCGAGAATGATGAGGCCAATGTTGTGACGGGACAGAAGAACCGGGACTTGGAAGTCGAGGATGTGATCTTGTGTCTCTAGATCCGGAGTAACTGCGCTGCGAATAGCATCAAGTGAAGGGCGAGTTTCGGGGTCATCGTATTGCTGAAGAATGGGGTTTGAGTTGAGCATCTGCGCAAGACGGCTTGTGGCGAGAGCTGCCTCAGTTGAGATGTAGAGAGCTTCACGGCCCAGCCCATGAGGCGGAGGAAGTTGGACAGCAAGGCATAGTGATAGAAGAGCTTGTGTCTTTCCAGCACCGCTCTCACCAGTGATTTCCGTTATCACACCAACAGGCACGCCACCTCCTAACGCAGCATCCAGACCCTCGTCAAGAGTACTGATGACGTTGGGCTCTTCAGCCGGTTGAAGTAGAGGCTGCTGTGGGCTGAGATCGTCAGAGAGAGACGCTTGTATAGCAGCTATGAGGCGCTTGAGGTCGAGGATAGGGAGGCGTGTCTGCTTTGCTATGTCTGCGGGATGAAGGGTGAGAAGATCTGTTGTTGTGAGAGCCTGTTGCTCAATTGTTGGTATTAGAGATGCAAAAGGGCGGAGAGGAAAGGAGGGTAGGATTTGGAGGAGGTCTGTCATGGGGACGGCTGAGTAGACATGGATGGTTGTGAGTGAGAGAGAAGTGAAAGTGAGGGTGTAAGTGAGTGAGTGAAGAAGTGAAAAAAGAAGGGGTTGGCTTGGTGTTGACAGAAAAAGTGTATATCTCTGGCTTGTAGATTCAAAGTCAAGCTCTATGGCAGCAACAAGTCCTTGCCCTTACAAACACTTTTGTTCTCTGTTTTTCTCTGGTTCAATTGATTTCTCTCAAGATACCTAGTTGAGGTTGCACTTCACGCGTTAAGTGAATGAGATAGACGCGCTTACATACATGACGCGCTTAATTGGATTGGCTGGACAAGCCACAATATCAACGCCACATCATAGTGAGAAGAGCCCACTGAAAAGACTGCAAATCTACTGGTCTAGATTTATTTCAGTAGCACTTCAGTACAGCACTACCTAGGTAGGCTTGAGAATCAAAACTTTGCCATGGGAGCTCAGAAACTTCACGAGCAAACAGGATTTCCAACACATGAAAGGCAGTCGAATGCTTAAACTTTTGATAGCAAAACAGCGCTGAAAGTGTCAATGCTTTTACTGAACACTTCAGCCAACGTTTCGTAGACGCATTGGCTTGTAAACATCTCTCAGGAATCACGGCACAGCATCAATCACAAATCGGTAGGCAAACTTCGGGAAACCATATTCTTAATCTTGATCATGAAATTGGAATTGCTTTTGATTCCATTTTTTGTGCTACCAAATAAGGTTCCCGACTCCCCAGAGTCCAAGCATGCAGTGCCAAAACCAGACCCTCCCAAATCGCATGTACAACCGAACAGCCGCGTTGCGAACAACAAAGCCAGCTCCTCCCGAAGCAGGGGGCGAGCCGTTTATCGGTATCGCCACAGGGACAGGGTGTTGTGGCGCTTCCAGGTCTTTCTGCGGCCAGCCTGGGTCTTGTTGTAGCGGTGGCCCTTGTTGAGACCACGGGACTTCTTGCCGGTGGCGGTGAGACCACGAGACTCGCGGTGCTTGTGGACGGGGTTGACGATCCAGTTGATGCGGGGGTCGATGCGGATGGCCTTGTGCTGAGGGTCGACGAGGATGACCTCGTAGTACTTGTAGGTAGAGTCCTGGTTGATCCAGTAGGAGTTGAGGACTCGGAGGTTAGCGCATCGGCGGCCGACACGCTCCTCAGCGGTAGCCTTGAGGGATCGCTGGTACTTCAGCTGGTTGATACCCTGGTTGGTGGGCTTGCCTATTCGGATTGTGTTAGATACCGACATCCCTCTGTTCTCAAGCGAGCAAAAAACCTACCATAGGTGGCACCCTTAGGAGCAGGGCGCTTGCGGCCACCACGGCGGACACGGACACGGTAGATAACATAGCCCTGCTTGGCCTTGTATCCGAGACGGCGAGCCTTGTCCAGACGGGAGGGGCGAGAGGCGCGGTGGATGACGTTCAATTGACGGAGCTATATTGATGCACTCTCAGCAAATGTTCAACGAGTGTATAGCACAGACAGCGGTTCATAAACAGCCTGCTTCGTCTCGAGTTCTCTCTCATCGATGTCCAAGCGTACACTGTTTGTGTGTTGATTTCGTCGTTGAGAATTTTCTTCCCAGTGCGGAGTATTCAAAACTCGCACGAAAAATTCGAACCGCTTCGGACAATTCTAGTCGAGAGGAGAACAAGAGAGCGAGAACAGGTTGAATCCGCCGTCCACATGGGGAATTGATGTTTGTGCTTGTGCATGTTTTTGGTGGTTTAACGTACTTCCCAGCAGCGAACTCGGAGGAGGAAGGCAACGACATCCGACTGCTTCTTCTTCTGAAGCTCTTCGACGTACTTGAGGGCACCCATCTTGGCTGTTTATCGCAGAGACGATAGAGGTTAGCGAGAGAAGGATAGAGAAAAAAACAAAGGCTTGCAAGAGAAAAAGAAGGAAATTCTCGAGGAGGGGGATTTTCACATACCGGCTTGGTCGAGGTCCTGGTGGTTAGTAGGAGGTCGAAGATTTTCAGAAAAGAGAAAGAACCACCGATATCCAAACTTTCCGTGGGAAAATTGTGGCCTGTGGGTTAAGCGATGAGCTAGCCCTCGCACTTTCCGTTCGCAGCCCTCAACGTGGTCTGTGCACGGTCACGTGTCTCGCAAAGATTTGGCAGTAATATGGAAGTCATCGGAATTGGCAGTGTACCATGTAGGACCTAGGGGTCAGACGGGATCGGTGGGTCGCAAGCGAATTTTGGTGTAAGCTAAACTCGTCAAGCGCGGTGTATTTCCCCCCCGAGAAGGACTTCATGAAAGTCAGTGCCGTCTTCATAACTGTGTATCTGTAATACTACTCAATGCGTTCATGTCTTCGGTGCTGTGCTTCCAGAGGCAACTAAGGTATTCATATGATCTCTTCCAAGCCATCACAATTGACTATCAATGCCATTATATCATCCTTCAACTTCAGCTGATAGCACTTTCAAAACCCCAGTAAAAGCCTTCAGATGACCTTGTGCAATCTTTCCCCATATATCATCAGGCATCTTTGGTAGACCCTCCTCAATCAGATCCCACGCTACATGCTCAACTCCGCCGGCGCCCTCAGGAGGCTTGTGGGGAAGTTCGTGTGAATCAGGCATAATGAAATGATTAATCATCTTTGAAGCCATCGCAAGACCGTGCTTGCTCACATCCTCCAGGTCTTTGATATCCTGTTGCCAGCGCATCCAGTTAGGCGCTCGGATCTTGTTGTCTTGTTTGGCCAGGCCTTCGTAAGTCCTAACATCACTCTGTAAATTGTCGAGTGCTTTGAGAATCGTCTTTGGGTAAGCTTGGGTGCTTCGTCTCTGGAGAACCGACGAAGAACCAATCCAGGGAAGAACAGGTGCAAGATCTGAAGAGATATCTTTCTTCAATATATCGATGCCAATTTGAGGACTGCTGGTCTTAGAAAATTAGATCGAAAGAAGTGCCGGAAGCTACATACACCCGTGTATGAGTCTCCTTATCGATGAACTTTATGAGGTCGGTACCGTGTTTCTTGATCCGGCTCTTGGCTTCAACGGAGAAAACCTTTCGCCTTTTGTTGGAAGAAGCGTTCGTTGCGCGCATGAAATTCTTGCCTCTGCGTTGATTTGCCCCCCTCGCACCTGATTTCCTTGGAGCCCTCGTTGTCATCCTGGGGAGTGCATCTTCGGTACCGTTGCTCTCTCATGTACTTTTAGCTTCTGCAGGTGAACTCGAGATTGTATCGCAACTCACCCGTAGCAGATGCTCTTCTCTTCCGTGCTCGCGGGGGCATGATATGATGGTGGAGTGTTTCTTTTAAGAGGTGACAAGGTGGATGGAATGAACGCTCAAAAGCTTTGGTTCACTCAGAGTCGTCTTCTCTGGGTACGAGCCAAGGACGTTAGTGGGCATCTGAGCATACGTGGAGAGGAAGGTGAAATCGTTGTTGCAAGAGTGGGAAGGCGCTTTGGGTGCTTCTCAACATGGCAGGAATCTAGATCTGCCTCAACCACCAATAAAAGTTATTTCCCAAGTGTTATTGCATGAATCTCTGGCCTCACTTCATTTCACGTTTAGATAACGTATAAGCAAACCCTGAGCTCGAATTTAATCTATCACATAATCTCATTTTCGTGCATTGAGCCAAACAATCCCTTAAAAACAAACACATTTGCCCGCACGAATAAGCAAATGAGTAAATCAAGTCTTTGTCATACATGATTCCGGTTATATCTCCCGAATGTGCCCCTTTTTTGACTGCGTATTAGTTACAGTGTTAGATGCGAAGTCCTTGGGTCTTTCTGTCTATAATCTCAGCCTGTAAAAGAAAATTCCATGCCGTCGAATGTCATCTTGTCTTCCCTCCCTACTCCCCGTTGTCGTGAAATCGGCCGTTGGATCATGGACCCTGAACAAAGCGTTGGCGATATGGAATTCGAAAAGCAGCTATTGAACAATCTCTGAATACTCAAGTATCATTGGAGAATTGCCGATTAACGCCAAAGAAGATGTAAACGAAACGACGAATCATTATAAAGGAATGGAAAACGAAAAAAAGATGAAATCACACAATCACATAACCGCACCGCAAGCCCAACGAGGGCTGGTTCTGTATATGTCAGTCCGTCGTCAACTCAATCAACAAATGCCAGCAGGTTCTCTTTCATGAAACGAAGTCTGCTGTGCCTGCTTGAATGCAAACGAGTGTACTGAGATAAACTTCTCATGGTCGCCAAACGTATGTGATAACACACATTAATGAGTGTTGAGAGACAAGCCCTGGAAAGATCCAACCCAGTCATTCTGAGGAGCCAGAGGTGAAGTAGCTTGAGAGTGAGGTGCCGGGCTGGGACCAGACTGTGGGTTGGGGAACCGCTGGCGCATCGACGTGTATTCTCCAAGCTGGGGAACTCCAACGGGATAGCCCTCCATAGCGCCCGGCATAGCACCAGAACTAGCACCGTAGCCAACGTTGCTGCGAGGATTGCTGTAAGGGTTGGCGAACTGCCCGTAAGGGTAGTTGGAAGGAGGGTATCCAGATGGCTGTGCGAGGCGGCCCTCATTGCCAAACGGCTGGCTGAAAGTTGGAGCAGGGCGGAATCCGCGGCCATCTCTGGCTCCACCGGGAAAAGCAGAGGCTTGGTGAGACTCTTGGACCTGCTGGTTCTGGCGTCTTTCATTACCGCCTGCACCACGGTTTGCGTTCACTGCTCCAGGACCGATGCCGCTAGGAGCCTGAATGCCAAGAGTTGGGCTAGCGAATGAGGCTGGGTTGATAGCAGACATCCAGATTCGAGTCTTGTAGATCTTGAACAAGTCGGTGACGAGAGAGTTGAAGTTGATGTACGAATCGGCGAAGTAGTAGAAGGTCAGCTTCTTCCAATCCCTAGCAGAGGTTAGTCATCCTGTTGACAAGTGGTAAATATACTCACATCTGGAACTCGGCGTCGAGAATCTCCATGTTGAGAGCATGCTCTTTGACCTTTTGCATACAAACACGCTTCGCCTTCGCCTCTTGGCCCTCCTTGTCCCGCAGGGCTTGGATTTCGTGGTTCTGGGCAAGGCGTTTAATGAGCTTGGGTCGAAGTTCGCCAGCGTTGGGCTCCTGCGCATGGTGCTGGCTTGGAGGTCCCATGCCTCCAACCGCGCTTCCTTGAAGGCCGGTAGAGGAGGCAAGAAGACCTGCGCTAGAACCCTCCTGCGCGACGGCAGCATTTTGTGAGTACATCATCAGCCACTTGTACTGCTCTTCAGCATAGTGCTCCTTGAGTTCTTTAGCAGCCTGCCATTCAACGTTATCCTTAGCAACGGTTCCAAGGTCAGTGCCGCGATCAGCCTCGACTATCACCAGATCACCTGGCTTGACATTGAGACCAGTGCCCTCTTGAATGTAGAACACGTCAGCTCGAGCGCACTTGAACAACACAATGTGAAGAAGCTGGTTGTGACGAGGCTGAGCAATGCTGTAAACATTACGATGAGGAGATGGTGCGCGGTTCCCATACGCAGTGGGCAACCCGTAAGGAGATCCATATTGATTAGCAAACCCAGTCTGATAGGCATTTCCGATGTTGGCACCTCCGCCAACGCCAAAGTATTGGCTTGCTGTTTGCGTGCGTTAACAAATGATCAAACAATGAACGTGAGTTTTGAGCCCAACTTACCATGTGAAGAAGCACTAAAGGCGGCAGGGTCGGGGTACCCGGGGGGGTACTCCTGAGATTGCTGCATATCGAGTGCAGAAGGCTCTAGTGCGGCCGCGTCGGGAATAGAGCTGATAGAACCTTGGCGAGTAGGCATGTTTGCAAAGGAGTGTCGCCTACTCTGAGAAATATCAGAAGGATTAAATCCGAGGGAGCTTGACCATAGCGCTTTCTTGAGGTTGGCGTTTTCAGGTTTGCGATTGTTCTCGAACGGAGAGCGTAATGACCCCGCTCCGTACTCGCTCATGCGCCTGCTCAGCGCCCGTTTGGCCAACATATCGCCAGACTCGTTGGCTTCATCAAGCTCATCAATAGCATAATCAGATTCCTCGGGAACGGTGTCTCTTATTGGGTAGCCGTTTGCGGGATAGGAGGAGCCAGTGACTGCGCGGGGTCGAATTCGAGCATTGCTATACTGCGTTTGCTGCTGTTGCTGTTGTTGTTGCTGCTGCTGCTGTTGTTGGCGCAGCATAGCATTTTCACGAGCCAGCATTTCAATTGTTTTCGCATCCGATTGATGAAATGAACTTTGCATCGATTCGCTTGGGCTTTCATCGTCGTCATCCTCGACTTCCTTGACTTTTCCAAGCATCGAGCCGTCGTTGGCCATTTCGCTTAGCATGCTGGGTCGAGAAGGTCGATGCTGGAGCGCGGGATAGCGAGCGCGACCCATGATGGCGGAAGAGCTCATCGAAGGCGGAGTGGCTGTTGACTCAGGATCCAGCTGCCCAACAGAGTAAGATTGAGACCGGTAGGTTTTGGGGGTAGGATGAAGCGGAATAGCAAAAGGTATTTGCGAGTTAGGTGCAGGATCGCGTGAGACCGGAGATGTCTGCATGTCTGAGCCAAAGAAAGAGTTACCACCGCCCGGGGGCATGGTCGATGTGGGAGAAGGCAAAACCTCGCTGAGCCTCGATGGAGGATCTTTGCGTTCATTGTTCCAGATAGCCGTACCCCATGAAAAGCCAGGTGCGCCAGATCCCCGACCCATCACAGATGAAGCTGAGTGAGAACCCCACGCTCCACCGGCCTCACCGGAGGGCGTGCTAGGATGAGAAGTAGTCGGAGACATTGAGTTACTAGCAATAGATCCCCTACGAGGACGGCCCAGGGTTTGAGAAGTCTCGTTCAACCACGAAGGTCGTCGGACAGGTCTAGGAGGTTGCGACGCAGAATGAGATGCTGCTGTTGCGGACTCGTATCGGTGCTCGCCTTCGTCGTCTGAACTAGCGAGAGCTTCTGAATCTGGTGTGGATGTCCTCGCGTGCAGCTTCTCGAGGAGCAGTGACTGGTTGTTACCCGGGGCTGTAGGATGAGATCCCTGGCCTAGTCTGGAAGACGGGCCTGTCTTGAGCTGACCAGAACTCATCATCCAGGAAAGACACTGCTTGGGTTCTTTCAATCTAAAATCTACAAGACTGCTGATTGATAATGTCCTGTGAACGGGGGTTTTAGTCTTATATCTGTGATACGTGAACCGGCTAGCACAAGCTGTCGTGTTTCGGACGACGGATAATAAACAGAGTTGGGGGTTAAAAATAAAAAGTAGGCTGTAAAGGTCTTTTAAGAATGAATAGAATCGAAACTGTAAATAACTAGTTAGCTGACTGGACTCATGATGAACAATGAATGATATTATTTGAGACAAGAAACTCATAGCCCCCACGACACCTCAGCCACATTGGGGAATGTAACCAAGAGTCAGGGCAAACCAGTCTATGAACGAAGACTCGATAAATAAACCAGAATGCTCATCAAAGCATCCAGATTCGCTGCAAATGGACTTACCAGAGATGGGATCTCAAGGATATCTAAAGACTATGTCGTCACACGTGCCAAATTCTAAGTCGTAAAAACAGACGAAACGTAAGAAAAAGAACGCTGATGCTGTAATCAGTGTCGAAAGATGTGGCTCTGAGAAGTGGCAACCCTGATCTTATCGCAAATGTTAAATCGCGATAGCAGAAGTCGTTACGGCGTGAGCCAGTGGTTGATTAGTGTTGAGTGAATACGACAGAATATCTAAACACCAGCGCGTCTAACCCAAGGCGCAAATAGAAGATTCAGGTTGTCGGATAAGAGTAAAGGAGAATGGGGACCCTGTCATGAAAGGACCTTTTTGAGGGAACTGATTTGGGCAGACGAAGATGTCCAGTGCTGTAGCGACGGAGACTCAATCGTGGCCCATTGTCAGTGAAAGGCTCGAAAGCAGGCGCGAAATCCGACACCAAGAGATTGACGCGGGGTTGCTGCTACACTTGGAGCGGCAACAAGGCGAAAGAGACGAGCGGCGGTGGCAAATAGTCAGTGATCACAAGACCTGTCTCCGAAAATTCAAATATCAATCTGCAAAGACCACGAGAGCGCCAACGACGGTGTGGTGAACAGGCAGGCGAAAAGTGGTTGATCGCGAATAACGTCGTCGTGCACACGGTGTGCAAGTCGAATGAGGAGGACGGAGAGAGTTTGCGAAATGCAGTCGGAAGGCGGGGGAGGACAGCGGCGCGCTGCAGAAAGTGATGATATTGACAAAGAAAGGCAAGCAGAGGGAAAGCTTGGCAGGAGGAAGTATGTCGCGTGTCGCGGAGCAATGTTGCAATGTGCCGTGTTGTGTCGCGAACCGTTTGCTGCTTGTCGTGGTTGCTACTCCTGTTGGGTTGTGCGATGCAATGCGCCGAGTGTTCAGGTTGTGTCGAGATGCGGTTACCACACGAGACCAGGTTCTAAGTGGTGCTGGGGAGAGTCGCGGGCGGTATGAACCTCCAACTAATACTGCCGTTCCTCTGCGGGTACTAGGGTGGCGCGGGAGCTTTCAATGGGGAAAGCTGGTGGGCGGCGCAGCAGGGGAGGGGGTCCTAGATGTAAGCGCACCGTCACGAATTGTTTGACTTGAGAGGGGGAGATTGATCTCGAGTCAACACAAAGCTTGATGATGAAGAGGTAGATGGGAAAAGGGACCAGGACAGACAGGCCTGATGAGTAGAGTAGAGAGGGTGGAGCGAGCAGAGAGTTGTGGAGAGTCCCGAAGTGGAGAGAGCCTCAGAACGAGAGGGACCTGGACAAGAACGCAGAGATCCGAATGGAACACTGATGAGAGGTGTGATGTGATCTTCTGATCAGGGGACTCAGACCAGGCGTGGGAGACTGGACTGGCTTGAGAGAGGGGTAGGCGAGGTAGGAGACTCTGTCCCTAGTTCATTTGCCAGCCAAACCTGGAGAACGATGCGTTAGCGAAAGGCCTAGAGCAAGGTACCGATACATTTGGCGAGGTGACGAGCCAGCCCAGAGCTTGCTTGTGGAAAGCTTGGGAATTTTGGTGGTGGCTCGAGCACCACCGCGACGGGAGCTCTGCTGTACTTTGAGGAGCGCAAGCGCCACGCGTTAAAAGGAAGCGCCTTGACCTACCTGAACAAATGAAAAAGGCCAGTACCTGAGAAAGAAAAGAATTATTGGACCAGAGCACGCTGCTCGGTGAGTCGATTTGAGGAGCGCCTCAGACTCTATGTGTTGGAAGTAAGGTAAGGTAAGTGGGCTAAGTGATGTACCTAGCTGTGTTGTTGATGGAGGTCTCAGAAAGCAGCGGGGACCCGACGTTGATCTGGGGAGAGCTACTAGCTCGGGTCGGTAGCTGGGCGATTTAGTTTTTGTCGCCTCGGCAGCCCGGTAGGGTAGAGGAGTCGACGCTAGAAAACTTGACCCGTAGAGCATACGATGACCACGATGCTGTGCTCTGCAGGCTAGGCTAGAGACAAGAGACAAATGGATGCAATTTGACGAGGGGATCGGAGTGTTGATATGCTTTTCCCGTGTGGCAGAAGAGGGGGGGGCTTGATTAAAAAGATGGTGTCGGCCAAGTGATGTTGAATGGTGATACAGTAACGTGGTGGTGATGGTGCTATGGATGTGAAAGCTGGGGGTGATGGAGCCTAAGGCAATGCTAGAAAAAAGCGGGTACTTCCAATTCCAGAATGAATGCGGAGGCCAGTGAAAAGAGAGCCTGGAAAACTGCTAGGGCAGATAGGGGAGGGAGGCAAGAAAGTGTAGGACCTCCATCCCAGGTGACTAAAATACTTGGGTAGATTTAGTGTATCTTGGTACACCTTTAGACCAATTGATTTTGGTATCTTGGTATAACGTCGGAAGTTTTTATTGCCTGACGACCGGCTAGGCCTTGTGCTTTGGCTTTTGGCTTAGGTTTGCGTAGGCCTGTGTTTAGGCTGGGGTAATGGGGGCGTTAGGGCACTGGCGGGTTGGCAGGAACATGCAAATCATCCAATCAATGTTTTTGGGTTACCTTGACTCTGCTGTCACGGTGGGCTAATCCTACCTACCTTCATCATCTACAGTATGGAGTATCGTGAGGATTCGCCTCCGTCATAAGGTTGAGAGGGGAAAATAGGTCGGGCCTAGACCTTGCAGTACTGTGCAGAATTTGTGGTAGCTGGCCACGGCGCGCCCTCCATCAAACCTTAGGTTTCTATCATCTCCTCCACCAAGACCGGACAATAATTGGACCCTGAAAAAAAGGAAATCAGATGTTATTCTGTCCGGCATATTATCTCGAAAGAAGCAAGTATGTATAGAAGACCCCTGTTTCTTAGAGACAAGGTACGGAGTACCCAGGTAGACATCCATTGAGTAATTCGATAGGTCAGAATTGCTCCTGAATGTCCGTGAGCTTTAACCGTTGAAGGAGGCCAGCGTCAGACCATTGGATTAGGCCCAGGCCAACTCACGGCAATCGTCGATGAAGTGCTGCTTATTTTCCGCATGTAGGTGACTTTGAAGCCGGCAAGCTCGTGATGCAGAGTGTCAATGGGGGCTGGGAATTGCAGAGAAGAGAGACTTGGGTCTGTTGCATGCATCAACCGGATGCGCATAGGAAGCGCCTCTGACGTGATGTTACTGAATAGCCCGCACTCACACTCGAGCTGGAGTCTAAAGTGTAAGAACGGGACTCAGTTTGGTGGAAAGGTACTGGCTGAGAAGAATAGATGCTGGTCAGTTTAGCTCATATATCGTTCTTACAGATCTCAAGGTCCATCTCGAGGTCACCTCGATGAGATGATCGAAACTGCCGAGCACAGTCACTCATCACGATACCTGACTTCATGTTCAACCTACAGACAGACTCAGGAAATCTCAAAGGATGGATGGCTGGTGGTGTGCATTGTCCCTGTACTTACAGGGCTTGGGTCCAAGTTAGACGCAGTTACAGTGAAAGCGGATTGGCCGCTCCACACTCGGAATCGATATGCTAACGCGGATGAAGCTTCATCGGCCCCACCGATGTATCCCCGACCAACCGAAGACTGATATATCAGAACATCCATGGATCACATCAGGTGAATCATAGCAGGATAGGGATGAACAAATAAAACAGGATCAAGGTTGCAGTGAGCTCTTTCATGATACGAGGGCTGCAATATTTGTAGTATACGGAAGGAGAATGCCTACCTCAGTACCTAGATGACTCTATGTCATAATAGCCCGTCAACTACGTCCATGGCTAGGCACTTCATGTAATTGATGGAAACCCCGCTCAACAGGCCCAATGATGATGCCCTCAGCAGTGGAGGATTTCTTTGTTGAATTTCGCGTCATCGTGTGTCGTAGCTCAACCGACCCAACTCCCCTCGTGACCTTGCTTACTAGGACTAGGATAGACCCGTTGGTAACACGATCCAAGGGACTCGCGGATCAAGATCGACTCCGCTTAACTTAGCCTCTGACTCCGCTTTTTAGCTCTGTAGTAATTCAAGCTTTCTTACTTGCTGGTGCTCACGTCACTTTCCGAGCCTCAAGAACTGTTCTGACTTTGCTGTGATGATCTCCAGAGCTTGTGAGACCTAAGAATTGAAGATACAGTCCACGCACTGAGTAGCATGTCGAGCTAGAACTTTAGTGTACTGGTGGTGTCTTTCTTCGCCGTTGAATATCTCCGAGGACAACCTAACCGGAATTGACCTCATGTTGACTCACGAGTGACTCTTGAGATGTTGTCTTTTACCAAGAAGTTGAGGCCAGTTTATGTACCCATATGCAAGAGACGAGATGCATAATTAACTCTTATTCGACACTGAGCAGATGTATCATGCAGCCCGTTTACACCGAGTGTCGATCGAAACGAGCAACAATCTCAATTCTCATTCGTCTTTATGTTCCGAATTTGTGCCAGGCTCATTGTGTGTCTCATCATATGTTGATCACAAAATTCCCTGTCAAAATGCCTTAAGCATATCACTGTTATTACATTACAGCAGTCCTCACAGGGTGAATGATTGAAAGTGAGGTCACTGTGTCAGAAGATTGCTCAATCATGAAAGAGTTCAGGGCATCAGACATAATGGAATGTCATTAAGGGATGTCTCACTCCACTCCCCTATCTAAGTCATTGTCGATGTTGCTATGACACTGAAGGCGGATATCGGTTCCATTCGTGTTTGATTCTTAACCACAACCCCCCTCCCCCCCCCGCCGTTGTCGACCTCGTAGGGGTCTTTACAGAAGAAACAGTCCGCTCAAATAGGATAGTTCGAGTATCTGCTGAGTTGCTATCGTGGTTTTGTCAGTGGTGCAGTGTCTCCAACTTCTCCCACTTCGACTATCCCAGTATCTCAACCATGGCACAATATACTTGGCCAGGATGGTTGTCAGTATAACCTGACTCTCAATGAGTTAAGCGTTGCTCAGACGAGAAATGAAGTCTGTTTTGAAGCAGAGGATCAAATTAATCGGCAAAATTATGAGAAGAATTCCTTTGACTTGCCCAGTCGTGGCCCTAGTCACCAAGTGACGATAGCTTCAAAACTATCTCGGCGAAAGGAATCGGCCCGTTTCTTCTTCACTGCACCGTACTGCCTTGATTCAACTCAATTCGGTCATTCGTACTTGGCCAACGACCCGATTGTGCACAGCAGTGAATAGTGCCCAAAGCGTCGGTGAGTGAGCGAACTTTGTAAGATGGGGATGCCGTTTGCGGAAATAGTCGAGATCCACCTATACGAGCCCTGGAGTATTGATCCGGGACACAAAGTAAGGTTTTGTAGATAATAGTAGAAACTTGAGGGATATTTCACGACTTCCAAATCAATGCATATTCGAAATGCTACTCTGGCTAAACAAATCATATGGTATTCGTTTCAGATCCTGTCTGATATGTGGCAATTGTAGTTGATGTTTCTCGTTATTCTTCCAAGCTAACCCATCTAAATCATTTCTTCTTCATTTATAAAACATTCTCCTTAGGACACTAGGCCAAGTTCTCCTGTATATCATCAAGCCCAGGATGACAGCTACGTGTCTAAGCATGAATATGATTTCGTAAGAAAGAATCGAGAAACGAATGTGGATTCTGGTAGACTGAACGTGTTGGTTCTGATGGAACTTTGGGTATGATATCCGTGGAGTGTAGGAACAAGAGCCGGATTCTCTCTTGTAGCCTGTGTTGAGGTCGTTCAGATAAGGACTGTGTATGCTAGTATGCAATGATGTATTCGTAAGGTCGTTGAGTTCGAGTGAGCGTGTGAGTTGAGGCCATAAAGTCTTATTCTCCAACTGAAATGACTACATCGCCCTTGCATTTGCCGTATGAGCAGCATTCGGATGCATCCATGTCGCCTTTGAGGATAGCATCGACTTTAGACTAGAACCAATGGTTAACATATATGATGCCTTTACAGGAAATGGGCATTTACTTGAGGGCACGGCCCACTTGGTGAGATAGAAGAGGTTGGAACAGGTGATGCCATAACGAGGGTAGCAGAGGCAGCGAGAACGAGCGTGTACCACTTCATGATGAGTATATAAGGAAAAGTCGGTAAACGAGGGATACTACTAGAGTCGAGTAAAACGAGCTTGCTGGGTGAAAGAGTGACTGAAGAAACGAGTGACAATAGTTTGAATAGAGAGTGTGTGAGTGAGTGGAGGAGCAAGTGGAGGGAGGAGAGGAAGTTTGTCTGGTTTATATGGCCTGGAGGTCACTGCGCAAACTCAACGTTTGACCATAGATTCAAGGGAGATTCGTCGAAAGCAGGGAATCACTCACTGACAGTGGAGTCACTGCCAAGATCGCCTTGGGTCGCGAAAGAGACTGCATGCGGCACTGACATTCATTTCTCAGGAGGGTTTGCAAGGCAGCGTTGAGCTCTTTTTGACGCAAACGTTGAAAATGTTCATTCCAATCCATGGAGCCCAACTCGGATTTGGCGCACCTCATGCGCTAATGCAGGTACACTACAGGCGACTTACAAGGGCACAAGGGCCCACATGCGTCATATTCCGGGGGTCACAATCGCTAATGAAACCTCGTAATCCAACTTTTTTACATTGGGTTTATCTGCCGATATTGAACTGCTTGGTAAAGATCAGCCATGACAGTTGTAAAATTGCACCAATCAGTAGCCTTTCTCTCATATCATACAGAGAAACAGCTGAGATTTCAAAATCTACTGCCTATATTTCAAGAATGGTCGAGACTTATTGCCAAGAGAGAGAGACATGAAGAAAAAGAAACAGGGGCTGGACTTGAGAGCAGGAAAACCTGAGAGCCGTAGAGAGGGTATCAAAAACAAATAGTCTGAAGCCTACTAGATTTATCGTCAGTTCGCCCAAGTCTTTTTTGTCATGTGCGATAGTGGTCTCAAGTTTTCTTACCTCCCTAAACCAGGGTAACAAGTGGAACAAGAAACCCTGATAATAAGACAAAACAAGGGAAGCATTAAGCGGCATTCTTAGCGTTGCTAGAGCATTGTCATCTCAGCCCTACGCTTTTCTAATTGCAGGACTTTGAGTTTACCAACGGTTTCAGCAGAGTCATTGCGTTGATGATTCGATCATAATGTTCATCAACCTTTCGAGCTCGTTAGGATAATGGATAAGAACACCTTATCATCAAACATTCAGCCAATAGATTTGAACAAACCATCATCTGCCGGTTGCGACCGTTGAACAATCTCACCTCACGCAAGGGACTGCGTGGCTATCGAGAAATGTCTTGGCATTTCTCAGCCGCTTCCGAAAGTCCGGGTCCAGACAATGTCTCATATTCACGGGCAAAGCTATCAGGTTGGGATAGCGCTCTGCTGAGAGATAACAAGAACTAAGCAAGATCTAATGACGTAGGGAACGCTAAATCGGAAAGGCAACACTGGTAATCGTGCTATCAAAGGACATTCCTGAGGGCGGCGATACTCTTGGAACGTCTGATGATGCGCATTCACAACTCTCAACTCTCACGATCGTCTTCTTGGTACTGAACTGTGTTCCTTCGCCCTTAGAAGACTGGTATTAGCAATCTAAAGTAGCCAAGTTCTCAGAATCCACAAAATGAACTACAACTTCTGAAGGTGCCAATATTTTGCTCAGCCCCCGTTGGCTATTTGGCCCTCACATCTGGGTATTTCCTTGGAAAAGTTGGAAAGACGTGGCTCAACATCAAGAACCGGTTCTCGTGGATAATATCCATGCCTTAGGAGCAGGAAAAGCCTCTGGCTTTGAACCGAGATGCTTGAAATAGCTAAGTACCTAGTCTAAATGTCTACAAAATCTGTCCCCAGTTGACCTAAGTACTTGCATATAGGATAAGGGTCCCAATTTGTCCTGGTGTAGCATCTTCCTCGAATACTCACTATTACCCCATTTCACAGTTTTATGTTGTTTAGCTAAAGACTTACCTAGAAGCTGCTCTGGAATCTATGCGGATCCTTGGACAAGATAGCAGATCAACAGGATTTTGCTGCTCAAGAGAGGCATTCATGCTAGGCACTCCAACAATCCAATTTCGTATCTTACTATGGTTAAAACCATCAAACTTTTGACCCTTAACAACTTGAGTGTCTAATGGAAATCTGATCCCAAAACGCCAACAAATCTAACTACCACGACCAAACTTCAGCACCCACTCCCCCAAGTACAACATTGACCTTCTCACCATCACTCTCCCCTATGACAGCAATATCACCAGGGTCAGCAACACCACTATACGAGTCGGCCACCAGTTTCACATTGTTCACTTGAACTCTCCAGACCTTGACCCTCTGATCGTTGCTGACAGTAATGCCGAATGTCTCTCCCCCACGTTGCACGAGCACCAGACCGTTGATTGCTGCTGCATGGGCCTTGCGCACGATTCCACGGCTAGAAGTTGTGTATCGACGTTTGTCTGACTCGTCTGACATAGGTACAAGTGTTGTCACACCAAGACCGTTGTCATCGCCTCCTGTGAGAACTAAAAACCCTTCGGGTGTTGGCTGGAGATCCAGACATTTGATACTGCTTTGGTGCACGGGAGCCACCTGAACGAGAGCATAGCTAGCCACTCCCCCTCCGAAACTAACTTCCCAGGTTGTCAGGTGTCCATCCGTAGAAGCAGTAAGTGCCGAAAGACCGTTCTCGTCCACCCCGAGATGGCGAACCTGTGTGAGACAAGCTCCCGTGTACGACATACGAGCCAGGAGGTGGAAACCTTTTCCTGGTGTGTAACGATATGTTTTCAATGTTGAGTTTGACAGAACCATCGTGATAATGATGCTTCCATTGCCAACTTTGCATGCGTCGAAATCCATGATGCGAAGATCTGCGGCAGGACTCTTGTCTTCTAGGACTGCTTCGCACAAGATTCCGAGGCCTTTGTACTGTGAGTCTAGCCTTCGGACAGACCATACGAAGAATTCTTCAAAACCGGCACTGCTAAGAAGGTAGTCATCTCCCACCCAGTGAACCTTTTGTAGCCCCGATATGTGAAGCTTTGTAGAGGCAACACATCGAAGTCCACCACTATTCTTCGTTCCACATTGTTCACCTTCATACTCCCAAATACGAACAGTTGTGTCCTCAGCGCCGGTTGCAATGTACCGACCACTAGCACTCAACCCCCGAATCTCTCTTCCGTGTGTTCCATATCTCAGAGGGCGGTGTATCGGGTTATGTTGCGAGAAAACATAAAGCTTTGTTGCTCTGGTATAACCGAATCGCACACGGTTATGGTTGATGGAATCATGAGCAATGGTAAATGTCCGGTGCGCACCTCCACAATCAACCGAGGCAATTTCTTCCCGACGTGTTTCGTTCCATACGATAAAGTTCTTACTCTTAAAGCCGTACAAGACCAATTCGGGAGATTCATCTTGAGTAAACCAACCACCTTCTATATCGGCACCAGAAGGGGCAGCGACCTCATGCTGGAGATGCAATCGTACTTCATCGCCGAGATCTTCGATTTCGTATATTCTGTACTTTGTATCTCTGCTCGTCGCCAGGAAGTACAGTGGAGCTTCCTGTCCGTCCGTTGTTGGAAGAGGTACCAGGCCAGTAATAGCATCGCGTGTGTTAAACCTGAAGTCCAGGATAGGGCGGAACTCGTTTCCTGTCTGTCTCAACAGTGCAAGAAAGCCATGGCGTGACCCTATGGCAATCAAATCATTCCTAAAACGAGCAGCAGATATAGCAATGAATCTCTTGTCGATGCCACGAATATCTGCCGTTGCCACAACAACTCCTGTGCACCAATCAATTGAAAAGTACTGGGAGTCTGAAGTTCCATGAATATGGACAATCAGTTCTGTAAGACCCCCCACGGAACTGGACAGGATCGAAATGTTGAAGATCTTGCCCGGCACAGAGCCAAGAACTTTTACCCCTTGAGATTCAGAGAAGTAGTACAGCTTGCCACTTGTCGTACCGAGAATAGCAGCACCGTCACCTATGGTCTGGAGAGTATAGCACGTCTGAAATTCGACGTTGAGCTCATCTTCCAGTTCAATTTCCCTCCACTCCAAAGTTGGTCGGAACGTACCCAAGAGGAGTCGTCCCCAATTCGTTGTGACGAGCATACGATCATCAGAAATGAAATCATAGCGGCTGAATATCTCTTTTCCACGAACAGATTTCAATGTTCGTAGGTTAGGCAGCGTGTCAGCAATCTCATCGAAGCCAAGCCCAAGCAGTTCGTGGGTTGAAACTAACGCAGCAGGGGTCAATGAGGCAGGCTGTGTGATGAGAGAAATCTTGCTGTCAGCGCCTCCTGTTGCAATGAGGGTTTGGTCTCCCTTGTTGACCACAGCGTGCGCCCATAGATGCTTGCCATCGTGCACGGCGTATGTCTCGATGTGCTTCAGCGAACCAGAAACTTTCTCGGGCGAAATATCGAGGTTCAGCTGCCACCTCTGTGATGTCGAATCTTCTCCAAACGAGTACAATGATAATGGGCTTTCTGGAATTGTTTCGCCTTCCGTGAGTTGGGCGAACTTGATACCCCAGATTCTTGACAAATGTCCCATGATGGTAGCTACAGGTCGTAGTTCTTCCGCCCTAGGCCCGTCCTCCAAGCCTGCCTTTGATCCGAACCCAGTCTCTCGTGGTGCAGCAAAGTCATGCTTTTCGTGGGACCCATCTCGTCCGGTGATGTTCCAGATTCTCACAGTTCGATCATCACTGCAGCTTGCAATGAGCCTCAATCTGGTTCCATTTTGACAGGGGAGTTCTTCTGAGATATCAACACCAAAAATGGACCCTTCGTGCCCGTTCAAAATGGCCAGAAGTTCCGAGCGACTCTCTGAAACATAGCATCGCCATACAAGAATCTCGCCAAAGATTGTTCCTCCAGCCATAAGAACAGTGTCCTGGTCTAGCCACTTGAGTCTCGCAGCGTAGAGAATTGGTCGTGAAGGCGAAACAATAGATCCGACGACCGGTGCATCGTCTCCATTCAGGTGTAAGTGTACGACTTCGTTATGAGCCGTTGCGAGCACCGCAGAAGAGTCGTCGTATGGTGACGGTGCAACATCGTAGATCCAATCTGGAGCGGCTGCCTTCTTCACAATCACTTGAGTATCCGTCGTGTTTCCAATCAATCCCTCAATATTCGACACCACTGCAATCTGTGCAGCACCCCAGGCCAACACTCGCCCATTACCCAACAGACGTATTCCATGAATAGGTTGTGCAGAGAAGACACGCACGCTGCCTACACGCAACGCATGGCCGGTTTGAAGATCGTAGAGAGTTAATTGAGTATCCTCGCCAGCGAGAAGATACTCCGCATCATGGAAGAAGGCGAGTGAAGTGATAGGGCCCTGAAAGAATTCCCGAGTGAGGCTTGACTGGCATGTGTGAGCTCATGATAGCGGGGGAGGGGCATTTATGATCATAACTCACATCTGCCATTATTGACAAAGGGAAATAAAGAGTTGATTGAGCTTTAAATACGTGCTCATTTACTTATTCATGGCCAGGGTAATATTTATCTGCCATGGGAGCTCTTGCGTTGAGTCTGGATGTAGAGTTAAATTTGTGTTAATATGAATGAGGTTTTGTGTGGATTCTCAGTCAGCCATGAGAAAATTTTTGGACTGGCTCTATACACATACTACCCAGGCCCATCCTGATGAAGTATCATTAAACTCTTCAGTTAAACGTCACAACAAATCGGATAAAATAGCAAATAAATTGTATATATTTTTATGCTTTCAGGGCGAACGTTTAATAGCTCTGTATGTTCATTCATTGCCCAATAATCTCAAAAAGAAAACGTTTGGGTATCATGCCATCCGGCATCTTCCCGTTGCCAATATCCACCAACTTCCTTTGCAAAGCGATAACATAACCAAAACTCTTTCGTGGCGGCGTGAGTGCTATAGCAAACATTACCCTGTCATTCGATCCCGAATATCAAAGTCAAACCAAACGCCATTAATGCAATCATCATCAGATGTCAAAGCCAAATAGACTTGAGGAATCATATCATTGAGTTACTCGCAGCGGTTTAAGCACGATGGGAGTAGGGCTCATAGGCGAGATCAGAACGGGCAGTACCGCTGGGATAGCGAGGAGCACCGTACTGAGACTGAGACTGGTTGTGGTTGTAGTAGCCGGTCTGCATCTCGTGGTCGTCACCGAGAGGAGCGTAAGAGCCGTGCTTGTTGGTGGCACCACCGAGGAGCTTCTCGCCATCGGATCGGCGGTTCTTCTTATCGCGACTTCGGCTCTCAGGCTTGCAGCAGCAGATGGTGAACATCCAGAAGAGACCGGCTGCGATGGCGAAGGCGGCTGCGATAGAGACACAGGCGAAGAATCGGCCGTTAATATCACCCTTGACGCCGTAGAACTTGGCTGTGCCCTCGACAGCACCAACAACTGTACCAGCAAAGACACCAGAGAGTACGACAGCGGCGATAACGAGAGTGGAGGCAATACCAGCGACGATCCATGTCAAGCATGAGAAGATGCGAGAGCAGTTGGAGAAGATACCGAGAATAATCTCAGCAGCGAGAGCGATGAAAGCGGCGATGTAGACGACCTGTGTCCACTTGGTGACAGTCTTGAAGGCCTTGAGAGCATCCTGAATCTCATCCGGAAGTTCAATCTGGACATTCTTGTCGGCACCAATGAGATAAGACGTGTTCAACTTCTTGTTGGCCCAGTCAAACTCGGGCTTCTCGCACTTTCGCTTGCCATCTGAGTCGGTCTTACAGAAACCCCAGAGGTTGATGTCGTAGTACTTGTCGAGACCGAGCAGCTCAGCAGTAATATTGTCCTTGATCTTGTCGGCACGCTCCTCGATCACAGGCACATCGCGAGTATCCAACTTTAAGTTCTTGAGGTCGAGGTTGTCGATAATGTTGCCGACATCGGCAGGGCTGATGCTGAGGTTCTTGACATCGATTCGGAAGATGTAGAGAGACTTATCGGCGACACCAGCGAGAGCACCGACTAGTAGGAAGATGATGGAGCCGACTGTGAGCACGAACGGCAATAGCACGCAGAAGAATCGACCGACGCCCATTGTTGCTGTTTGTGTGTGGTGTAGTTTTTGGAGGTTGTTTTTAGGTATACGGCGGATTCGGAGATCGAATCGGAATATGACGTAGAGTTAGCAGAACGAGTGCTGAGCTGTTATAAGCGAATGACTCTGTTCGAGTGAGTAGAACGAAACGCGACGGATAGGAAATGACGCGAACGTAAATAAGGGAAAGTTGAGATGAGGCGAGATAATAGAGAGGAGAAGAATATCACCAGAGGGAAGAAGAGGATGGTTTTATAAAAGCTGAACACAGCCCAGGACCAGGACCACTTGTAGGTACGGATAGGTAAGTTCCAGGTTGGGCTGGGCGTGAGCACTAAC
Source organism: Fusarium sp. NRRL 25303 (assembly GCA_013396255.1). Classification (NCBI taxonomy): domain Eukaryota; kingdom Fungi; phylum Ascomycota; class Sordariomycetes; order Hypocreales; family Nectriaceae; genus Fusarium; species Fusarium sp. NRRL 25303. The sequence continues at coordinate 29,644 of JAAOAY010000049.1, forward strand.
CGTTGTGCTGCAGCACAGTTACGCACTAGCAAACAGATGAGGGGGTTGGGTGTTGGTTGACGTGGAGTGGCGCAGCGAGCCCCTGCACCCCGGACAGGCAAGATCCCGCGCTCATCTCACACTGTGATTCTGGCAGTGTTGTAGGTGGTGTCATACAGTGCGCAGCCATCAGGTTCTGCCTCGTGCGCCTGGAGGCGTTGCGCTTACGACTCCCCCCAGTTACCCAAGCCCAAAAGCCTAAGCCTGGTTGTTACAGCTTGAGGTCACAGTGGAGAGATAGGGCGCTCAGCCACTCATCCACGCTTTCACTCTTTTTGATGAAGCTGAGCTCGTTCGCTTTTCGCTTGTCTAACCTTGAATGGGCGCAGCTCACGTTAATTTGCTCTCTCAGGCTGTGCTAGTTGGAGCAGCTGAAAAGTTAACGTGAACTCGGCTTGTGGCTACAGCGAGGTTATCGGCACTCTCTAGACTCTTCAGGTCCTGTTGCAGGAGGAACTGCTGTAAGCTTTGGATCTCCCCACGATCAACATGACGATCATGTCATTGGCCCGGCAGCCTACTGTGTACATATATGATCTTGGTGGCTGGAAGAAGCTTGAGTAGTGACAGTCGACACATACAATGAAAGTTTCTATTGCGGAATTAACGATCATGATGACATTGCTCCGCAACTGATACACCACGGATCACTTCCTCCTCCTCCAACATTTTACGATTATCGAACCAAAATATGGATCCATACCCCTACAGAGTCAAAAACGCAGGGACCCTGAGCTTTTGGTGCTGACGACAGCTACTAGGATAATGATCCACCTCCATCACCACCACTCGATTTTTTTCCTCCATGATCAACACAGGAAAACAAACAAGAAAAACAAACGGGATAACGCAGACGGTACCACTCTATTTTTGCTGAAAGGTTACACAATTCAAGTTTGTGCAAGATTGAGTTGCCGTTGTCAAAGAGAGCGGGTGTCAGATGGAAACACCCGTTGTGCTGACAACGAAGAATTAAAGCATGAAGCTGTCAGCCTCTGTTACGTCAAAGTACCATGCCCAATCCTTATCCACTATCGCGATGTGGGATGAAAGTCTGCTACCTATTCGATCAGGTAAACGCAGCCTTACAAGAGAGCATACAAAACAAGTCAATTTTCGCGATATTATCGATTACTCCCCTGTCTAGATTCCTATCTAGAGGAACTGACATGCAAAGCCTCCCCTCCATCTTCAAAACACAGCCTTTGCTAGTCCCGGGTATCGAGAATGTGTACGTAGACCGCGTCTAATTTTAGATTTTGCCGCGTTTTTTGCCTCGCTCAGCCCTCTCAGAGTCTGAGACTCTAAGTCTCACTCGCTTTCTACCTAGGGTCCCCCCACATCACGCTGGCTTCCAGTGACAGCCTGGAAGCTTACAGACTCTGCTGCACCGCCTTTCTCGGTCCACGCCGTTACCGGCACATGGGAACTGATTGATAATTTTGTTACGGGGGAGCCAACGAATGATGAAACTGCGGCATCTTTATTTTGACATCAAACCCAATTATCAATTCATCCCACTATCAACCCGAGAAGAGAAATCTACCGTGATCCACCGACTTTTCGTCTGCATTCTGACCTTTTATTATCACCGGTTTGGGAATGGTCAAGCTTACACATGCAAGGGCCAAACTCTGAGCCTGAAAGATGCTGACTTCAGCTGCCACGACTTTGTCACTTATCACCAAAGTCCTTCTTCCACATACAGCTAGTCTTTGTTTTTCGTACTGGCCGATGTTTTGACCCTACCGCCTCGTACTGCTATCAATGTGGTGAACTCCATATTGACATAGGGTAGACTGGGGAACTGCTGGTACAAATCATTGGATTATCGTCTTCATGGAACCAACCCATCAATATATCACAACATGGTCACCTTTCACTTTGACGACAGATTAAAGACATAAGAGCTATGGCTTGAGATACATGATTTAGACAAATTACTACACGTCTGTGCTTGTGTTGGGAAGATTCTCTTCACTTCCCTTCCAAAATGAACAATACTGAGCTGCATCCGTCAATCCTACCATAAGGATAGACACTCTTGGTTCCACCGACCAATCTCATTCTACAGTAGTTGCTCTCCCATTCTTCTTTATTCTTCTTCACCGCAGCTAGCTGTGGCAGCTTACTCACACACAACCGTGGCCTTGCTGAGAGTCATCTCACTGTCGTAGTTGTTGCCGTCAGCGTTTCCGAACTTAATGAGCATCGGCGAAATGAAAAATCTGATGATCGTCTTCGGGGAAGGCTCCTTGGTGTGTGCGAGTGATTCCATCTGAATTGTGTCGAAATGCTGCAGTGTTTTCGATTCTCCGTCTTTGGGCCAGCGAACCATGAAGATCGCTCTGGAGCCCATCAACATCTCGTCAAGGTCAAGTGCGGTCTCAAGGACGGCTTTCATTTCTTGGCGGAAATCAGTTCCCGAATTGTCTGCGTTGATGTTGCAAAACAATTTCAGTCTCTCAACTTCAAGTCGTGCCTCGCGTCTGAAGGCGTTTTGATCACGCCCGAAGAAGTGTCCGAAAAGTGCTGTGCCCTGGGCAAACCACCTTGCAACGTGTCGAAGCGTCGGTCCCGGGCGTGAAGGGTTGTCGATTTCGGGAGTAAGTTCTGCAAAACACGTTAACTATCTCATGTGATAAGAGACTTGAGCTTACCAAGAAATGCAGTTCGCATAACCTTCAAATTGGTGATATGACCATCACTGCAGAATTTCTTTCCGTTCATGAAGACGTCTTCGGCGATAGTCCAAAGATAAGCACAAATGAGAAGGTCTTTGTAATCATCGTTGAGAAGCAGTTTGTGCCAGGTCGGGACGATCATATTTAATCGGTTCCTGGCCACCCTTTCTGTTGGTATTTTCGTCTGGCACTTGGCTAGTACATTTGCCAGGGAGCGGATATTATATTCGAGCTGTTTCCACTTGCTCTGAACCACTTGATCCGATACCTTTGCTGACCCTGCCCAGTTGACACCATCAGCGAGTCGTCGCAGCTCGTCTCGCTCCTTGACAACCTCGTCAACCTTGGCATTCGCCTCCTTCAACTGCTGCTTGAGGGCATCGTGCTCGAGCTTCAGCTGTCGGTGCTGAGTGTCGACATCGACGAGTTGTTTGTGAGTTTTCTGAAGATAGTCCTTCAAGTCTGGGCCTTGGCTTGTTGTGTGTTTGAGCCACTGAGTTACGCTGCCCATGATATTGTTGGCAATGTTGGATAGATGGTCCGCTGCTTGTTGAAGCGTAGATCGCTGTGCCTCCGCGCGTCGATCGGAAACCTGGAGAAATTGATTCACCCGTCCCTCCTGTATCCGAAGGAATTCATCGATTGCAAGTGTATCAACGACGTTCCCAAAACCCCGGGCATATGTACTGCCATGCTGTCTTGGGTCACCTTCAGGACTACTGACGTCGATGAGAGGCCCGGATGCATGAGATTGGTGAGGGTATCTAGCAGCAGCTGCTGCATGAGAAGTGCCGTTATGCATGTTGAGCTGGCTGTGCCCTCCTGTTTTGGAATTCGTGCTCAATAGATGAGATTGGCCAAAAATGGTATCTGCCGAGGTTTCTCAGTAAAAGCTCGGTTCCGATTTATTTCACAAGACGAAATGATACTCACTGGATGTTGACTTGGAAGCAAGTCAGTATTTCGAAAGAGATGATGCAGGAGGTAAGGCCAACGCTATCGGAACACTTGGCTGTAGAGCAAGGACAAAGCGTACCTTAGGTTCTCGTAAAAAACAGAAAACGGGCATTTAATAAATAAGGGAAATATTAAGGATCAACAATGTGTGAAGCCTTCAGAGTTCGCCCCGGAAAATGCATCAATAACTACCTTACTTAGGCACTGATACTTCTGTAACAAATATGAAGGGCTCCAGAAAAGTTGATGATGAGCTCCGTCACTGCGTGCATCTGTCATAAGCCTCTGGGCTCGTTTACTACTCAAGTATCAACCTACCTAGTAAGCAGCTGGCAGATACTGGCACTGGCAAAAGAATATTGCTACCTGGACCTAATCACTGCGGCAAACTCCATACCTACTTATATATCCGTCTTTTTGTTTTCCTCTCTCTCTCTCTCTCTTCTTTCTTCACCCCTTCGCCATTTCTATCCCTTCTTACAGCACCTGCCTAGCAACTCATTAGGGATACAGGAATCTAGGCAACATGACTGCTAACAAACCGCTCGATGATGCCATCGTCATCGGTATAGACTTTGGGACTACGTAAGTTGAGAAGTCGCCGCAAAATATCAGATACTGAAGCGAAGCTATCAACAGGTATTCGGGTGTCGCTTGGGCTTACTCACGCGAGCCTGAGGAGATCGAAATTGTGACTAGCTGGGAATCTCAACTTAATCATTGTTCCGATGTGGAGAAAGCACCTACACAGATTCACTATGGCCACAATAATCAGGATATCAAATGGGGATATGGCATTTCTCCCGAACATGAACCTTTGAAGTGGTTCAAGCTTTTGCTCCTCGAACCCAAAGACATCCCTCAAGGCGCTGCTAACTCTACCCAGCTCAAAGAGGCACGTCGTCTACAGAGCAAGGCCGGAAAGGAGCCCGTCGAAATCGTGGCATGCTTCCTTCGAAAGATCTGGGATCACTCTGTCGAGTCCATCAGACGCACTATTGGGGATGATGTTATGAAACGATCCAATTTCCAGGTCGTCATCACCTTGCCGGCCATCTGGCCCCCCTATGCTCAGCATCGAATGAAAATGGCTGCCAAAATGGCAGGCATTCTGGATCCACGCCCTGCTGGTCCTACTACTCTCCGCTTCGTCTCTGAACCAGAAGCTGCAGCACTCGCCACCATCAAAGATCTCTCTAAGCGCTCGAGTATCAAGGTAGGCATATGCATCGTTGTCGACGTAGCATAATTTCTGTGGGCTAATATATGGGCAGGCTGGTGACGCCATCGTTGTCTGCGATGCAGGAGGTGGCACGGTTGTAGGTTTATCTCAAACCAGAAACTTGACTCTGCTGACATATCAAAGGATCTAATTAGCTACATTTTTCAGTCAACTGATCCGTGCGTTGTCAAAGAATGTGTCAAAGGCGATGGTAAGTCAATAAACACATACCGACTCGCCGAGAGAACTTGATGACTGACTTACAGACAGGCGACCTCTGCGGAGGAGTTTTTCTTGACGAGGCCTTCATCAGATTTGTCAAGAGGAAGAGTCCCAAAGGTACATGGTTCCCTGTCACTAAGACCGAAGAGAGGAAGTTTCTTAATGACGAGTGGGAGCATGGTATCAAACCTCAATTTGAGAATCAGAAGCGGATCTGGTCGCTCACTCTCCCCGATACTTGTGTCAACCCTTCTAGCCGAGGCTTGATGCGCCGTATGACACTTGATCTCATATCGTAGGTTCCATGATAGCGGATCGAAGCGCTCAGCTAACTCTATTATAGCCAGGATCTTCTTTCAGTGTTCTCTCCGATCGTTGACAAGATTGAGGTCCTCGTCAGACGCCAGGTCGATGCAATCCATACCAAATACCAGGAAAAGCCAAAGGTACGTAAAATAAACGCTTGTCAGTACTATGCTCCTGACTTCCTGCATAGTACATCATCCTTGTCGGTGGTTTCGGTCACAGTCGCTTCCTTTTCAACTATCTTCAGGATCGGTTTGGACCTATCATCTTGCAGTCTCGTGGAAACAAGCCGTAAGCATTCATTTTTTTGCTTTATAAAAAGGATAACGGGGCTTATCTAACTACTCTCTAGTTGGACTGCCATTTGCTGTGGCGCGGTCGTGCAGGGTCTCATCCGACATAACCCCTTGGCTAATCTGGGGGTCGAAGTCGAGACACGGGTGGCTCGAATGAGCTATGACATTATATACAGAACACCATTCGTGGAGGGACACCACAACCAGGCGGATAAGGTGTGGTCTCACGTATATCAAGACTATCGAGCCGAAAACCAAATGGCATGGTTTCTGAAAGAGGTAAAGAAGAACTAAATGCAGAAAGTCTCACTACTGACACGGTTCGTAGGGCGAGGATATTTCAGAGAAGAGATGCGTTTTGCAGTCTTACGTCCGATATCTCGAAGTCCCATCTTTTCAAGGCCACGAGAGTATTTACTTTTCAACGTCCCGTGCACCTCCTAAACGGTATGGCGACTCGGATGATATTCACCACCTTTGCACGATGAAATGGGACAAAATTGTCGATGTTCACACGCTTCCGAAGTGGACCAACCCCGTTGCTGTTGCATACCCACGGCTGGACTACCACATCAAGATGGATTGTGAAGATGGCACCGTGAACTTCTCAGTGCATTATCAAGGATCCAAAGTCGGAGAGGAAGAAGTTGAGGTTCAGTTCAACTGATGCGGTAGCAGAATCATTCTCTCACCAACAGCTGAGGTGCCAAGATCGTGGGTACTTTGATGGAATACCAGACCTTGCCATACACGTCTATGGGCGGACGATCGGGTGCCAAATATTAAGAGAGCATGGCAGTGAGTTCAGTGGATATGGCCTCTCACTTTTGAAGGGTGGGAAGTATTAGGCAGTTACATGGTTATGAAGGCACGGATGATCGTCTGAGGCTGGCACATCAGATTTGATGCCGCAGGAGATACAAAACCATAATGTCAGAGTAGTTTGTTGTTAACCATGTTTTGTCTTACATCGTTACAGTGTGTGATGCTTCTCCTTGGTGTTGTTCACCTCTACACAGAAAAGGAATAGTGCGCACTAGACCAGCTGCAACCTGGCAAGCCAACGCGGGGATGTCTTCGGTGAGACAAGCACGAGGGATAGTCAGCTGTCACTGCACAGAGACTGTGTTATCGTAGTCTCTAGTGTGACAAACTATTGGTTCACTACGGAGGCGAGAACGGCGGCCTCAAAAGAGCTGACTGATGGACTGTGATTTGATACATCATTATGCTCTCGTGTGTAGTCATAGTAGAAAGAGGGGTTGAGACTTGGCCTTTTCGCCATTATGCAGCAGCAGCTTGAATAGTTCATATAGTGGTTGTAGATATATGTGAACTGATTTAGATCGAGAGTCCGAATGTTTGACCGAGTTTCTCGTTTGTTTCGAAGCAGTGAATGGTCGAGACAGAACAAGCTCTCGCACGTGCCAACGGTTGTCTCCAACTCAGGTCAGTCTGAGTGTCAATCTCCAGGGATTCGGGTTAGTTGTCAGGGGGGCCGGGCCTTGAAGCCGTTGCATTTCGTGGTCTTTGGGTGACGAATCAATCCATGTCGATTTTTATAGAGGTCCAGATTAGATCTTACCAGTCCAAACCTGTCTCGAGTCTCCGGTTCAGGTCCCGAGACCCAAAGATAATGAGACGACTACCGTGGAAAACCGCCATATGACAGGTTTCAGCGGAGGACGAATGCCGAGGATTATCAAGTCAGAGGAAACAGCAGAGAATAGACAACTTGGTGAGAATCTTTGCCTCTTATCAGCTTGGCCCTCCCACATTCTCACGTATCGTCCAAGCAATCGCTTGATACCCCTGCTTCACGCCCAACCTCGCATTGCTGAGCCTCCCCTCCATTGGGCGCCGATTAAGAACCACCCCGGACGAACCAGTCTTGGCTTCAGTGCTTGTCATTGAGCTTCTGTTTCGGTCTTTTTTTGGCCTCTGCTGTTTGTCTCTCTGTCGTCTTGTCTTGTCTCGAGTGACCTCAATACGACGAGGTCAGCTCCGTCCAATGATGCTCTCAAGACGTCAACTGAACTGTCGTCACTAACCACAAGACGCCCTAGTTCGAAATCACTGAACTCTGTCCGACAAGCAAGAGAAGAGGGTGTGGAACCTTATTCCATAGCCTGCGCCTGTCCAAGCATGCCCGTCCTCCACTGTCTGTTATAGCCTGAGCCTGAGCCGCCACTTCGCTTCCAAACTGACCTAATACGGCTCCGCTCCGTTGCTCTACTGCGCGCTGTAGGCCCTCGACCGGGCTCAACCTGACTCCTCATCTCGTCTTGGCCTTTTATTTATTTATTATTATTTGCTTTGCTTTATGAGGGAGGGAGGGAGAGAAAGAGACTTGGGGTAAGGAACAAGGTCCAGGTGGAGGTGTTAGTGTGTACATACCTTGCCGAGACGAGACTACCACTAATACCACTACCTAGCCTCTACTTCTACCTCTAGTTGACTTATCTTTCCACTTCTGCAACACACTTGATCCATTGTTTCTTCCTTTTTCACAACAAACTCTAGCTCCTCGCACGCTGCAATTGATAATTGAGCCTATCGTTATTTGCGCCAGTGTCTGTCTGATTCAGGCACTTGACTTGTCGTCCTTTCTACTATATCGACGTCATCGCCTGCGAACTGCTCCGCCCGCTGTATATCTTGCTCCATCGCCTCTACAGCACTGTAGCACCTACAAACTGTACCTATAACCATACCGATACCGATACCGTCTTCCACCAACACCTGACACTCAACGTTTTGCCTTTAAACGCCTTGGCAATCTGATTTTTCATTCAATCTCACCTCACGATTACTTCACTTGCTTCTGTTGTTAGTTTGTCTTGCCCAGTACCTCAGATAGCTTCCTCCACTCCATGTAAGTCTACCTGGTCCTCCACACTGTGGCTATACCTAATTTTTTCACCCGCGTCGTCAACACTTGAAATGCGCCCGTAACCCTGCCATACGCAATCTTCACTCAGCGTCAACCTCTTCAAGTGTGACTCAGCCTAACGTGGACTCTTTCCAGATTCGAACTCGGCCTTTGCTATTTCAGCGTTATCTCCGATCTCGTTCCGTTCGCCTTTTATATCGTCTCCGGCCTCATCCCGGCGTTAAACAAGCCTCCCCACGACGTCATCACGCCGAAAAATCCACCCGCAGACTCACTTCAACATCTCGTGCTTCAACTTGAAGCATCTTCCAAAACTGCCCAAAACGGACGCATCAAGGGGTCGTCGTAGCCGCTCCTCCTCCTCCTTCTTCTTAACTCTTGATCGCTTCTTTCACCCTCCCTAACATCTCCCTTGATCCAAGCTCAACCTTAGCTGCGCCGAAGGGAATCGATAAGAATCGAGCCGCCCATCACCAGTGAAGTTTGGAATAACCACTGTTGATAGTCGCGGGAAGCAATACCATGGGAAACAACAACTCCACTCCAGGCGGATCCAACTCCAAAGGCTCCGGCTCGGCCGGGCCTGATGGACCCCTCCAATCTTACCCATCGTTCAGCAGATCTGACACCAAGGAATCGTCCCGCTCGTTTCGATCTCTAGGGTCAAAGATTCGTGGTAGCAAGTCTGATAGTCCCAGGAACTCACAGGTTCTATCCAATGGTGACACTGCGACTGAAACAAAGACTGAGGAACGACGGTCCAGTAGGCATGGACGTTCAAGCTCTTCTCGACTGAGCCGCAGTGAACTTCCTCCGCTTAACACCGCTGCGTCAGACATGTCAGCACCCGAATCAGCCCTCGCAGATTCGGCTATTGGAGACGATCAACCGCCTCCATCTCCCGTTCAAGGAAACACCAAGGGCGGTGCCCACGATGTGAGCGCTGCGCAAGCGTCGGGAGAGGTTGATCATGTTTCTGACCAACCTCCGTCTGTCAACGCTGGAGCTACTGCGCACATGCAAGCTCCAGGCCAGTCTATTTTGGTGAAGCGAGAAAACACCATCAACCCAGTCAACAGCCCTTCTGCTGAGTCCAAGACAGAAGGAAACTCAAATGTCGCCATGTCTGAGATTAAGGATATCGATCTCGATGACTTTATTAAGCGACTCTTGGATGCGGGTTATGCTGGGAAGGTCACCAAGAGCGTCTGCCTCAAGAACGCTGAGATTGTGGCCATTTGTCAGAGGGCTAGGGAAGTTTTGCTGTCACAGCCTGCTCTCTTGGAGTTGGATGCTCCTGTAAAGGTCGTGGGTGATGTCCACGGCCAATATACCGATGTTATCCGAATGTTTGAGATGTGTGGTTTCCCCCCCAACTCGAACTACCTCTTCCTCGGCGACTACGTCGATCGAGGTAAGCAGTCTCTGGAAACTATCTTGCTACTACTCTGCTATAAGCTCAAGTTCCCCGAGAACTTTTTTCTCCTCCGCGGAAATCACGAGTGCGCCAATGTCACTCGAGTTTATGGCTTCTACGATGAATGCAAGCGAAGGTGCAATGTCAAAATCTGGAAGACGTTTATTGACTGCTTTAACACTCTACCTATTGCTGCCATTGTCGCGGGCAAGATCTTCTGCGTTCACGGAGGACTTTCACCTGCGCTAGTTCATATGGACGATATTCGAAACATTGCTCGACCGACAGATGTCCCTGATTATGGACTACTGAACGATCTTCTTTGGTCTGACCCCGCAGACATGGAACAAGACTGGGAAGCCAACGAGAGGGGTGTCAGTTATTGTTTTGGCAAACGAGTCATTACCGAATTTTTGGCCGTGCATGATTTTGATCTTATTTGTCGTGCGCACATGGTAGTTGAGGATGGTTATGAATTCTTCAATGATAGGGTTCTGGTAACAGTTTTTAGTGCCCCCAATGTAAGTTACACGTCTCCGCGTCTCCTCGGATATCCGGCTAACCCTTGTAGTACTGCGGTGAATTCGATAACTGGGGCGCTGTTATGTCAGTGTCTGCGGAGTTACTTTGTAGCTTTGAGCTTCTTAAGCCTCTTGATTCGAGCGCTCTGAAGAGTCATATCAAGAAGAGCCGAAACAAGCGACAGCACATGCTCAACAGTCCGGTATGTTCCACAAGCAAGCACCTTTAAAACCTGTCTAATCATTGTCACAGCCTGCTATGGTCCAACCTCAGAGCGTGTAATAATATACGTTGCAAACACGAATCCGATTTTTATGCCACTTCCTCTATTGAGACATTCATTTAACGAACTACGGCAATCCGAGAGGCGACCCGGACATTGCTGTCCAGTTTCACCAGAATGAGCGGCGCAAACAGATCGACTCTTGAACCAGAGTATGAAAAGGTCAGATTGGGTTTGGGTACCGAGAACAAGCACGCTCAGTATCCAGTTGCCAGTACCACGGTGTGACAGCCGCAAGGTCGCGGCTCTGTTCCGAGTGACGGACGTAGCTGTCCTAATCAAAAGACCTGAAATGGTTGAATCGGTACACAAATCCCAGAATAGCGCCGCTGTGTATACGCTTTGGAGTTTGGGAAAGGTTGGCCTATACTTGAGGTGCACTTGTAAATGATTGATGGGAGGATTGGGAAGGATGCCTTATAGAGTATTATGGGCTTATAGCAAGATCCGAGATCTTGATTTGTGCATAGCACTAGGAATTGAGTACAGACAGTTCCTATAAATATGTTTATGCTTTTTTATATGACTTGCACGTAATCGAATGTGATGTTGATGATTGGCCAATGCGGGGTGAAATGCTTAGTCATGGAGTTTGGGACGAAAATTGATCGAAACCACAGATAATCAACTTCACCACATCAGACAACCACCCCAAAATGCAACGCCACGCCTTCCGTTCGGTGTGCAACCGGACAAGGCCAGAGCTCGAGCAGGTCTCGGATGCTTTTCGAAACTACGCCCGCCAATTCTCGACAACGCAGCTCCAGGCCGCCGATGGCCCAAGCCCCAGCACTCCGAGGCCACCTCGAAGCCCGGCGAGTGGTCCCAAGGTTATTGATATAAAGAGCATGCCCCTGCGCGGACGTGGGGGTCTCAGAGGGCGCGGAGAAGCTCGTGGAAGAGGAGGTCTTATGTTCAGAGGCCGAGGTGGACTTGCTAGGGGAGGATCATCAGTTCAGGATCGATCCGCCACACCTGTTCGAACTTCTTCACCGACAAGAGGTCGTGGTGGTTTCGGTGCAAGCAGAGGACGAGGCGGTCGTGGAGGCCGTGCTCGTGGCCGAGGTGGAAGAACCAACACTCGACGGCCAAGGGACGAAGAGGACAAGGATAAGAAGAAGATCGACCGAAACGAATTCAACACATTGGATCCCGATGAGAAATCCTTTGACGATAACATTCGATTCGGCATCACCTCTGAATACAGGCCATCTCTCTCGCTCGAATCTATCAACGAATTTGCGCCCATTGCACCAAATTCCACCTCTGGAAAATCGGCTACAGTTCTTCAGAACCTCAGTGTCCTCGGCACAGCGGATCATGTCGGTGCACCAGACACCTTCCAGCCCAAATATTACGCCTCTGAGATAGAGGCCAATGGTGTTCGCTTCTTTGCCGACCCGAAAGATAAGGAGGCTACCGAGAAGTACCTCCAGGAGAAGCTGAAGGCTGAAGGCAAAGAATCCACAGGCCCCATCATCACAGACACTGAAGAGTCTATTCGTCAGGTCATCACAAAGCGGGCTATTCAGGGCCAGCATGAGACACCCAAGTTCGCTTCAGACCCTGTTGGTGTCTCTCGCTCATGGCATCTCAGGGCCGAAACTTACTCTACCAACGATATCAACTCCTTTGAGACAAAGTTGACGTCGCTGCTGGCTAAGAAGCCCGCTGCTGGAAAGGGTGCAAAGGCGCGTGCTTAAAAGAGTAGATCTGAGGATCAGTGTACACTTGTCACGATATGTAATACTACAATATTCTGCATCTATCCTATCATACAATTACCATCTATAGTTGACGGATGGTCTGTGCTTCTTCCTGGTCAATTTCCTTCATCTTCTTGTCTTGTACCTTTTGAAGCTCCTTCTCGGCCTTTTTGACAATGTCAGGGAGGACAGTGCCTGACTTCTTCCAGTCCTTGAGTGTCTTTTCATGTCTGGATCTAGCATTGCGAATGCGGTCCTTCCAGTGCTGTACTGTCTCTTTGATCCGTCGCTCGACGTCGTCCTTGCGCTCAAGCTCCACCTTGAGGAGAAGCTCAAGCTCGTTGTCCTCTGATCGCTGTGGTTGCTGGTTGAACTCACGACTTGCCTGCACTGCTGACATGATAGGCTTGATGTACTCCTTGTCGTTCACGAGCAGTGAAATAGCTCGACCTGACCGAGGAACGACTTGCGCCAGCTCTCGTAGAGGGAATGTCACATCATTACCGTCATGATCCTTCATGGGCACAGGCAGGGATCCCAAATTGGTAGGGTTGAATCGTCCGCCATGAATCATACCAGCCAGCTGGGTCTTGAAGTGCGCATCAATAGGAGCATAAGCAGCAATGACAGCTGTAAAATCGAGGGGATCTTCCGGATCCGGCATCGGCACCTTTGCAGTATCGAACTCGGCCTTATTCATGGAGCCTGCAGCTGCCTTCGCATTGGGGCTGTTGGGGCTGTTACTCGGGGCTGTAATCTTGCGCTTCTTGAACAGAGAGGTAGACGTGCTGAAGACGCGGGGTGTAGCGGCTATCGATCGGAGGGGAGCTGGGCTGATTTGGTCAGTAAATTGCATGATGTGAAGATTGTGAGACGGGCCGTACCCCTCTGAGCGCACTAGTTGCCGCAGAGATGCTCGTAGAGGAGCATTGGCTCTTGACATTGCCATTGTGGTGATTTCGTGTTGTGAGATGTCTCTGGTGTTGGAAGTTTAAGTGAGGGCCGAAATTCTTGCGCGACGTCAGATCAGGACCTGGTTGGGAGTGATAAGATAAGCTCTGGGAATGGACATCGATGGACCTCACTCAAATACCTAGTAGCTGCGGGCCGAATGAGATTTAAGCAAGTCATACCGAATTACAAATATTATAATGGATATGCAACTGATTATAAGAAATTTCTATTTATTAGATGTAAAGGGAGAAGTGAGAAGTGGGGAGCTTTGTTTAAAGCTGTTAGTTAGACTTACAGCTTCAGGATAACCTTTAGAACACTGTTAACTAAAGGTATTTCATTTCATACTCCTGCTTTGTAATGCTTAAGGTTCAATGGCACATAACCTTGCAGATAATAGTTAACTTAATCCCTTTTCACTCTGGGGAAGCCCTCATCAAACACTTTCGTGGGGCATTTACACTACCTAATGCTAAGAACGCAACCTGACTAGTTGTCATGGTGGACTCTGTAAACTATCATATAATTACCGTAATAAGCCGCAAAATCCCTTAAACCCGGTCGTGTGGTGTAGTGGTATTATCATGTTTCCTTTACAATGTTACATTTAACAAGTTATCGGAAAAGGTCGCAGGTTCGAACCCTGCCACGATCAACGTGATGCATGATGTGTTGGTACTGCAATACCAGCAAGTTCACATTTTTGGCTGATGCTCAGTAGTTCACGCTTTGTGGGGTAGTTATGGGTCTCTACGACATATGTAGGGCTGGCGCAAAACGAGTTCATTGGTTAATAGACTTGGGAACTAGGAGCAACTTCGACAGAAGGTAAATCAGCAATTGTTTATTTCAACCTCATATGAACCATGTAATAGTGGGCTGTAGATACTGAGGCAGAAATAGAGCGGCGTTGCAGAGCTTCTCTTTGATTTATAGAACTCAGGTTGAAGAATGTTACGCTCATTGTGGCAGGGTAAAAAGGCAAGGGAGAATATGGCGAAGTTAAGAGAGAAGGGGTTTGATAAGTAAGGCCTTAATGCAGACCATTCGACATCTATATTATATTATTACACGTTCCAGGCAAACTCGTCTAGGATCACTATGATCTGGGACTATCAAGTATTCATTCCCCTCGCAAATCCTCTACTGAGTCTTATGGAGCGTGCCAGTATGACGGTTAACTTCTTCCAGCCATGTGTTGCAAACCACCAACTTGCCACGCCACCAACTGCGAGACCCGTGAGGCTTATGGACCACATATCCCAGTTCCTCGCCTTCCATATCGGCATACGCATATCCGCTGTCTGCAGATGCATTGGCCGTAACTCAACACCTGTCTTGAACCGAAGTTCTTGGTCTATCATAAGTTCCTCAATAAGATCAGCTGCAACATGTTTACGTTTAGAGTTGAGAGCTGCTATGCCTTGCATGCGACGGACATTCATTGCAAAGAAACCGTCTTCGTCCTTTATGATGTCTGCAATAGCGGAGGAGATGCAGGATGGTGTCAGGTAGGATTTGTCGAGAGACATACCTACACCAGCGGCTTTTAGTCGGGCACTGTTGCAGAGCTGGTCGAAGAAGTATCCGATAGCGAGGACTGGTGTTCCATGGAAGAGAGTTTCGTTGGCACTGGAGCCGCCCCCATGAGTGAGAAAGAGGACTGTATGAGGGTGTGCTAGGATGGCGCGCTGCGGTGCAAAGATGGGAAGCCGAAAACGTGGGTGAGAATCGTTCAGAAGATCAGTAATAGATATGCTCGAACCATCACATAGACTATAAGACTTGAGGGTGTCGAAATTGGCGCGAGGCTTTTGGGGAATAGACCATATGACTCCATTGATCGAGTCTTCGTCGAGAGCTTGGATGAATCCAAGGAGATACTTTTCAAGTTCTTCACCCGGAAGATTGACATGCGTCCCCAGGCACACGTAGATGGTCCTATCATGGTTGCTCAGAAACTGAGCCAGGTCGTCGTTTAATGGAAGGTATTCGTCGCTCAAGATAGGTCCAACAGGTGCCATGAGAGGCGGCAATTCCTTCGGCGCTTCAAGGCCCCAGAAGGAGTTGACCAGAACAAGATAGTCAGGCTTTGAGAGAAGAGAGTGGCTATAGTTGACGCCAGCATCAACACGCATTCGTTTGGTCCATGTTAACCAGGGGATGATAGTAGGCAGCGCGGCGAGAACCACAAATTCGTTCCAGAACCGCGATGATAGAGAAGCATGCTCCGAAGTTAAGGCACCGTCGGCTTGAAACCCAGGCTGGCCGGGATGATAACTGACAGGAGCCATGGCATAAGGCATTTGAGGCCAGACGCTCGCTAGTTGGATATTGAACTGCTTGAGCATATCCCTCGCGGCGCTATCGGCGAAGAAATCTGCAACGATAAAGTCAGGCCTTGTAGAGTCATTTTCACACAGAGATCGAAGACACTTGTAAGTATCAGTCCAGAAGTTGTCAAAAAAGTATTTCGACCTCATCATGGGGCCGAAGCCGTGCTCATGACGCCAAAGACGCATTGTTTCGTAGTGGATATCCAAATCATCTTCCGAAGCGGCGGGACCGACTGTATATACGGTTTTTATGAAGGGATAATTAGCTGTCCAATCTTCCTGGCCTGCGCAGGTAGCGAATTGGACATCATGGCCTCGAGAGGCGAGGACAGCGCCTATTTCGAGAACTGGAGCTATTGTCGTGTTAGCTTTGGTGTGTGTAAGTTGGAGGGTTCTGGAGAGGTACCTGCATGAGTAAACCCGCCTGTTGTGGCAAGCAGAAGGATTCTTCTGCGGAATTCATGGCTGTCAGCCATCGTATTTAGGCTTAATACTTTAAATTGGAATGTGTGTGTGTGTTGTCGAATCGAGATGGGTTGGTTTATGTTGGTCTATGTATGACGCTTAGTTCTAGTGGAGGTTAACCAATTAATGCCTGGCAAAGTCGGAGCTTGGTTCTTTTCTGTACAGGGCTGAAGTCTGATACCCGGCAGCAGAGAAACGAAGTATTTACCATTTAGGGAGCCCTGTTCAAGTAACATAAATACTTAGACGAGTTTAGGATAGGCAACTTGTAATAAACTTGGTAGACTTCGAGGTCTTCCGACAACCAAAGGTTGGCATAAGCACGGCGAGGGAAAGGACATCATAGATAGTCGATAACATTCCATTTCTCGTCTATCTCTATTATCATCGTCCATCGTATAGTCTTGTCTGAACTGGAGGACGTCATCTAACTCGCTTTGGACGAACATCAATGCCATGTTCGATCCTCCTCTTGGTACTCGGCACACTTATGTATATATATACTCAATCCAGGGCTCATGTCTGTCTGCACAAGGCATTACCAACAGCAATCCTAACGCCGTTCCCATGCTTTCCACGTGCAACATTACCCAACTAAATGTCCCTTTTTCATCTCAACCCGCTCATCGTCGAGATACGTTCAACGCTGTCTCGATATCATCGACCAATCCAAGACAAAAAACTAGGACAGCATCAAATAGCTAATCCATCCAGCGTCAAAACTGGCGTTCAGGGGGGTATAAAGCGTTTTCCGGCTGCAAAGGCAAAGTCCGGATTCTCAGAAATGAAGTGAAAGGTAATTACGAAAAGTCATCAGGTCGTCCGGGTCTGGCCATATCGCCGGCTTGTTGAGCCAACTCCTTGGCCTCACGCGCCAGCCCAAATGCGATGGGTGGCAGGGTTTGTACCCACATGCGCCATTCGTGAGAGTTGGTATCCATGCCAATGTTGGCCATGTCTTGGCCTTGGTCAGCAGCCTCTAGTAGTCGTGCTCTGCAGTTTGCCAACGAGGCTGCCATTTCGCCTATGCCGTAGGCTTGTGTTTCTGAAATGATATTGCTAACAACGGCATTGATAGAGCCAATCTCGCCAGTAATCTGTCGCATCTCAGCATCACCCCGGATGGTGTTCACAAGCTGCTGGATGTCGGTTGAAAGGATGGCATTCTGGTCCTCAAGGTAGAGCTGAATAGTTGGTTAGTGATGTTGAGGATCTAGCGTCGAAGGGTAACTGACTTTAAGGTCTTCGGCGGCTCGGGGGTCCAGCTGATGCGATCCTTGCCCATTGACTTGATTGTTCGCATTGGAGTGCCCGAGCCCGATCGGTACCGCGCTCGCTTTGGACATGGGCCTTCCGGAATATGGCTCCGCGGATTGGCGAGGTGAGCCCAAAGGACTGTATGCCGAAGAGTCAATGCTTCCTCGCATACCACCAAGACCCTGGAAGGGCGGTGGGGGAGGGAGCCCGCCTTGGGTAGTCGAGGGATGCTCCGTAGCTACAGGAGAAAAGAGTCCACTAGAATCCGCGGGAGTTACAGTTCCGTCGTCATCATCCAATTCTTCAGCTGGGGTTGTCCGAATTTTGACCAGGCCAAGAAGCTCCACGATGGCCGCTGCCAAGTGTGACGCTGCCGTGTCGAGCAGTGAGACTGGTGACATTCCAGCACTATGGGCAAAGTTCTTGGAGGCTGTGATGAGGTTGTTTGCGGTGGAAGATACCTTGGATCTGATCTTGGCCTGTTGCTGAGCGAAGTCTTCATCACTATTCTGTGGGACTTCTATGTCCTTGGTAATGCGGCGGACGCTGACAACAACTTGCTTCATTGCGTCGATAACCTTTTCTGGATCCTCGGTTCGTGCTTTTTGCAGGAGTTCGTCAATGGCGATTTGAAACTTGGTGACGTGAACATCTTTAACAAGTCCACGGTCATCCATGAATCCCTTTTCCCGGACATGCTTTGCTGCATCATGTTCAATTCCAGGACCAGCGGAAGATGCGCGCATGTGTCGCAATTGTGTCTTTGCGCCCGCGTATCGGTTCTTCCACTCGTGAACCTCGCGCTCGAGTCTCTCGATTGTCTGTTCCAGCTCTGCGTGTCGTTCGTGTGTTGAGCCGCTCTGCTGGGAAAGTTGGCGCATCTCAAGCAGGAATTGTTGCGCCTCTTTCCGAACCTCTTCTGTGACCTGCTGTTGTTCTCGGAGTTCCTGTCGAAGCTCATCATTTTCCCGCTGAAGGTCTGAATCCGATGCAGCGGGCCCAGTGCTGCGTGCTGATTCATGTGCTGCGGTCACGTCGTCCCTAAGCCTTTGAATCTCAATATCGTGATCCTCCCGTACGCGCTGCAATTCCTGCTTCATTGAGTCGTTCAAGTTTTGCGCCTCAGCTAGTTTGTTCTCGAGGTTCAGTCTCAGGTCATTCCATTCCTGCTTCTCCTGGTTGGTAGTGGCAGACCGAGAACGTTCCTGATCCAACGCACTGTTCATCTCGTCTTCCTTCTTCCTCATGGCATCCTCCATACTGTCCAATTTCTCACGTAGTTCTCGTACCTGATTTTGATAGTCCTCGATGAGCTTCTTATCGGCCTGTGAAATGTTAGGCGTTTTGTTGTTTCTAAGCTGTAGCAGCACAAACCTCTGAAGTCACACCGCTTCCAGCACTCCGTTTGCTCTCACGGTTCGGGTCCGGTTCTGTAAATCCTTCACCTTCGTCGTCTTCTTCGAGCATTATACTTTTGTTGGGAACGATCGTATTATTCTGATTGAGCTGTTTCGGGGTTGGGCGTCCGTAATCGCCATTCTGGGCACCTGGTGATGCTGGCATACCGTAAGCATCTGTCGGTCCAGGACCTCTCATAGATGGTGCATCAGAGGGTCTCCTCATGCGGCTTTGACCTCGAGGGGGAAAGCCATTACCATTAATTGGAGTACCCGGCCCCCTGATTGACATGGGGCTTCCGGTACGGGCGAGATCGGCTCCTACGAATCGAGGGAATCTTCGTTCTAATTCGTGATAGACATCGGCGGCTAGATCTCGAAATCGCGGTGGGCCAAGAGACGATAGCCTTTGGCGAGCCTGGTTTCGCTTTGGGTGAAAGTTCTTCTCGGGCAGCAGAAAGGAAGGAGGACCATTTGGAGCATTCGGCGGGGCCCTGGCAGCGGCCTGTCGTCTTATCAATTCGTCAAACACATCGGTACTCAGCTCGTAGAATTGAACCGAGGAAAGGCGCAAAAGCTTGTCGCGGGCTTTATTGGGCTGCTGCTTGTGATTGGGGTCGCGGGTATTGAGAAAAGCACGCAGAGCAACATAGTGCTCGCTGAGGACGGACTCGTCGAGATCGCCGCGGACGCTGTTACGACCGCTTTCGCTGCGAGCATAGAGCTGGGTGCCGTTACTCGACCGAGCAATTGAAGCAGGCGGCGAGGGACCTCCAGTGCTTCTAGGGCCAGGCCCGGGCCCGGGACCAGGTCCTGGACCGTTGATAGGAGCGCTGGGGAAACCGTTGATACTCATGGTGCTGTTGGAGCCACCCGAATTCGGGGGCGATGCGAGATTGGAGCGACCGTTGGGATAGGGGCCGTCTTCGGGACCTTGATACTTTGAGACAGAAAACTCGCTACCGCCTAGAGAGATCGGGGACAACGGCGCATTGCGTCCCAGGCTGATGCTCATGATGGAGAGAAGAAAAAACAGAGATGCGAAACCGAGATGATGCTGGAGGGAGATGGAACTGGAACAGCACCAGCCGCCTGTCTCATATGGACGCCACACGGGGACAGGGTCGAAATGAATGCAGGCTGCAGGCTACCTGTAGGTAGGTAACTAATAATGGTTGGAATCTTTTTTAACCACTGGAAGGCTCCCCCACAGCTTTGGCGACCTTTCAGGGGGCGGTGGGCGATAGAAGCGCCAAGCTTCAGCAGGTGGCCGGAAGCGACGAAAAGCGGATGGACGGTTTGGAGCGTGGCTTCAATGACAGGAATGAATGATGGAGGTGGTGATGTTCAGACACGGTGAACTTGAAAGAAATGATAAGAGTCGAAGAGCAGGGGAAAGCAAGGTAAGATAGGTATTTCTGGCCAATCCTTGTCTATTTGCGTCTTCCTTTCGGTATAAAAGTTGGATGAAAGAGACTGGATCAAGGACAATCAAAGAAGAGGGACAAAGAAAGAAAGAAAGAATGCAACGCAATGCAGATCAACCAACGATCGACTCAAGTCAATCAACTCAAGTGAATTCATCAACTGACCCTGACCGACCCCAATTCCATGGATCCAAAAGGGGGTTCAAGTCAAGTTGGATTTAGACCGGATCGGGTGTGGTTGGAACTTGGATGGATGGATGTTCAGGGGACAACTCCACCATCATCACCAACCGGACCTGACCTCACTCAGCTTAACTTGTTCTAGAAAATAGCGTGCGTACTCTGTACTGTGCAGGCAGTTAAAGCCAAGGTGCCCCAAGTTTTGGGTGGACAATCCGAGGCGAACGAGTGGACATCGGACAGATACAGACAGATTTGCGGGAAATGAGTTCTCGGTCTCTGTCTTCTGGGGTGAGCATCCAGAATGCCCGGGTGCCCCGGTCTGGCAATTTATTAAATCGTTCAAGACGGAGTGTTAATTTCTTGAGTCCACCGAGACTGGATAAGGTATTGTTCGGAATTGGGTTATCGAACAATAGTTGATAGTAGTTGGGACCAACTCTGACCTTCCAGCTACCTCTCCTAGTCGTCTACCGCTTCGGCTTGGCTGATATTATCAAGACGTCGAATTGGCTTCTCGCATCTGCCGCTCAAGTGTTAAAGCACCAGATGGAATGATATGACCCCATGCAAGGGGACGGGCGGGAAATAAGCAGAACAGCCAATCTCGATGCAACCTGTGCTTAAGCCTGGGCACCTTATTCAATGTCCGGTCCACTGAGCACACTGCGCTTTGCTAGAGAGCTCCAGTTAATGCACCCCTGCCCCTGAACCAGCAAAGGCGACTCTTTCTTGCGAGCTCTGATTTGACCAACGACCCTGGTCAGGCGTTCAAAGCTTAGCGGGTTGCCGAGCGAGGCGCTGGGGATAGGCGGGTCTTGGTGAAGTCGGCACGTGCTTGGTACTACCTCTAGGTACTACGCGGCTAGGCAAGGTACTTGTACAGCCACCCGGACCTACAGGCTGGAATAAGTTGATAATGGACAACACAATATCACAAGATTCATAAATAGGGCACGATATTAAAAGTGGAAAGATAATAGCACGCAAACCCTCCTTTGAGATCTTATGTCATTGCCGTATAGTTAATTGATCGATCAAAGGACTGAGAGATTCTGATTCGTGACCAACCAATTTGCACTATTATGTGTCTCAGACATTACGCCATTCTACATAAGTGAACAGAAGCATAAAGGTAACATTATTAACTTGACTTGGTTACCACTTGACCTCATTTCTCTATCATGTCATCCATGATGTCCTCAAACATTCCAACCCAATGTTCCTCTTCTCCTACTTCTCCCACAGAGGAGGCCACGCAGCTTGATCTTAGGCTACAAAAACATTTAGACACCTTAGGACAGGCTCAGGCAACCTCAGGACAAACTTAGAGGGTCATTTGACTAATTATTTTCTACCCCTTGATCCAATACCCTCAGCTTTTCTGCTGGTCCTTCATCATTCCTCTGCCCCGGCGCCAAGGAACCTTATCCAGGCCTCCATATCAGACGCGAGTGTGTCTCCAATCTCAGCATCGATGATACCCTGTTGCCAACTGACATCAACGCACATCTCTTTGCCCTTCACGCTAATCGAGCTGATATGGAACACTGGCGAAGTGAGTTCACAGCTTAGCTGAAACACAGCTTTCTCGATCCTCCAGCCTGAGCCTTCAATGGCCCCATCCAGTGTCCCTAAATTGGATACACCCCAGGCACCTACTCGGGGCTTCTTGAGCTGCTGCTTCTTTTGAACTCGCCAGTCTTTGACCAGGTTCATCAAGCCTGAAGGGTCATTTTCCATGCCCTTGTCGAGTTTTTTTTGGATGTCCTCTCTAGCTTGCATAGCAGCTGCCCAGACAAAGTTCTCGAGTTGAGTCATGGTATGTGATTGTGATGGTATTCCTTTGGCTTTGGAGCGGACTTCTGTGACTAGATCCGCACCAAACATGTGGTTAACAAGTGTCATCTGGTTATCCATGGTCGTACTAGGAACATGCCAAGGGTATGCCTCAGAATTGGCGGGGATGAAGCGACGGGTATCCAATGCACTGATAGCAAACATCGACTTTGCCTCTTGTTTGTGATGCTTCCTGCCCTCATCTAATTGCAGGGCAAGCGATACCAGCGGAAGGGCATGCAAAAGGCCTGTAATAGTGGTATGATGTGCTCGGCATTTGCTCAGTACCTTCTTCAGCGTTGCATCTTCAATCGAGAACGTTCTGAACTCAGTTTGGTAAGGTTCCTGGCGAATAGGGGCCCAGTTGGCCTGGGTTGGGTCGTTTGATACAAGGAATGGAGGCCTCAGTTCTTTCCAGATTGTCGCCAAAGCGAACCCCCACGAGATTGGAATCTTGATGAGCTCTTCTGGAGGAGGGGGGAACCTTTCTGCAGTACTGCGAAGATGATGAACGTTTCCTTCCAAATTGACTTCGTGGTCAGTCTTCGAATCATTGAGATTGCGTAACAAGGTCTGGTGTAGGATCTTGCCTCCTACACCATCGAAGTTGGTATGGTTCCAGCAGAAAATAACATCCAATGACTGGATACTACCTTCTGGCCATAGGATTGAGGCTCTCCACCCTGGCTTCGTTTCGACATCTGTAAACCAAGTATCGAGTTGGTTCCGAATCTCATGCTTCAAGGAACTCTCATAATCATCAGAGGCTTTGATCTCTTGCCAGCTGATATGCAGACCAAGATCGACAGTTTCCAGCTCAACCCATGAAGGCACAGCTGAGTTCTCGTTTAAGATACCCACTTGCAGCATGGGATGTTCAGCCACTGTAAGTGCCATAGCCCGATGGAAGGCATTTTGGACAGTCTCAAAGGAGCCGCCAATGAGATGACCGGGGAGGCCATAACGACAGACTACTGCGGTACCACAGCTATGACGCAAAGTGTGTAATGCCGAGTGGTACAACTCTCTGGTTAATAGTTAGGTGGTTCGGCTCAGCTGATAGGAGTTGAAAGGTTTCATACAAGTTGCTCATTGGTCGAATAACCTTGGGCTCTTCTCGTAGTGCCATTTTAACGTATATGCTGCTCAAAATGCCATGAAATCGCTGTTATCTTCGAACTCTATTTCATTCACGAGTATTGCGGCGATTGGTTTTTCGCTTTGTTTTATCTGGTTTCCGAAGGATGCGGGCTCCGCGGGCCACCAGGTGAGCTTCCCGCGGATGAGCGAGTAGGATTCAACTGCACATATCTAAAGCGGCAAAGGAATGCTTCTTACATGCAAGGATAAGAGCATCCGAAAGGCCTACTCCATACAACACCAACCTATGTAGGTAGTGCAGGAGAAACAGCAAAACTTCAGGCTCCTCAATAACAAAAAGATTCAGGTAAACTTGTGAGATTGTTAGACCTTGAGGTTAATCTTTTTTTCTGCACCTCAATTGACAATCAGAAGTTTTCTCAGCATACCCTCACAGTCATAACCATCCACGCCGACTTTGCCATACCCTATTGCAAGATTGTGGTATTCGCAGGTCTAGAACCACTCATGTGTATGGGGTAATAGTCATCAGCAGGTGAATTGACGTTCAAACCACCCAAGCCCCTGAGATAACGATCCACCAAAGAAAGCTGTGACGTTCATACTAATTTAGATTCCCGTCCTGTTCGTTCCCATTACGCGGCTTCGAATGACAAAACGAGGTCCATGTTAACTGGCTGCCTCTTGAAAACCCCCGAGCCTATGACAGGGAGTTCCATGCTGCGGAATGACAGCCAGTGACCTGTCATGTAAGCTGGTTCTGCTTAGGACTCTTCATGATATGTTCGCCGTTGGAGACTTCTCGATTGGCCAATTGTATCATAGAGCCATCACATCAGCATCGATCTAGCAGTTATAAATGCCGCTTTACATGAATCATTCAAGTGGCTGTGCTAAAATGATCGCCAGCGCCGTCTGTTGTGTAATCGAATTCACAACCTTGTCCGATTTGAACGAGATCAATCTTGATCAGCCTTCCCTGAAACATTCACTATCCATGCAGGCTGGACAATCTTCATATAATTTTGAAGCCGGTTTGTGATCGACACTTCTTATCTGCCTATGAAAGGTATGCGCCTAATACACTGTGGGGGCCCCTTAAGCAGCTACAGGATCTCCTTGATCGCGAACCTCCCTCGGGGATAGTAACGGAATGGCCGGCAATGAGAGGTTTAGGTGACGAGGCACCCGTATTATTCATATTCAGCTGCCCGTGGATTTGTGATAATAGTGGTGAAGGGCTGAGCCCTCCTGGGTGCAATGAATCTTCAACCCCGACTATACCGGGTTTCGGGTATCTACGATTAAAAGATAGGAACGAATATCCCCTCACAGCCACTCAAGTTCATTATTCTGTCCATCCAGGGGATAGATCTAAATCATTGCAAACTTGCGTATACCGCCTGCCAAGTTGCTGTTATACTTCAGCACCCAAGGCCTTCGTCGTATAGTATGGCAGTCGCATCACAAGGTGTGTAGTATGGCTGTGGTTTTACGCGGATTAGAACCAAGCCACGGTCCAGGTCGCTGGCAGTTTAGGCCATCTTTCCTGCCATGAAGCCAGAATATCAGGTACTCGCTCATCAAAGGAGGCTCTGCTTGAGGCAGAACCATTGTCAAAGGACGAAGCACCAACAGCGTCACGCTCTTCACGAGCAGCCGCGTTGAGAGAGTTCGCAAGATCCAAGATACCCTGCCCACCAATGGCGGCCTCTTCGTGGTTATCCTTAATCTCAACATTGATGACATGGACAGGTCGGTTGAGCGGTGACCCCCTGTTAAGGAGATCATCGACAACAGCATCCCAGCATCGCTCTTCACAGGTGATGACAACATCGACTAGACCACCTTCGGTACCCTCGCTGCCACGGTCCTTAGCATGCTGCAGGCGAGGTACACCAACTTGCCAGTCTTGCCAGCGTTCTGGGCCCCATTTGACGCCACGGTTACGGTTTAACATGTTAAGGATGCCGTTGTTCCTATACAGCCGAGCATCCTTGGATTCAAGCTCCTTGAACATACTGTCATAAGAAGTTTTGTTAAAGTGATACACATTAGGTTGGGTAACGGTAGGCCCGGGCAGGCGGACGAGAGAACCGGTGCCGAAGGAAATGACAGGATAGTCAGCCTGCGATAGCCGTAGATGAGCTTCCATGGAGCTTCAGGATGAACATTAGCACATCGCTGTCAGAAATGAGACACGCATCTACGAACCGATTGTTGTTACTAGCACAGACAGTGCAAAACTTGAGTTTGTATCCGGTGTTGCTTTCAGATGAGCCATTCTGGCTCTGGGCCGAAGAGCCACCGTTGGCAACCTCCATATTTCCGAGTTCCTAGCCGGGCGAGAAAACGAGGTCGTTGGCGGGCGGAAAGGCGCGTGGCATGCTTTGAAGAGACAGGGCGGTAGACTGTGCGGCACTGCGTTAGTGCATTGCATTCGAGAAGACGCAAGTTACAAGAGAAGTGCAGGGTCATCATCAGATAAAAAAGCGTATAAAGTGTCTTTTCAGCAAAGAAATTCAGACAGCTCCAATATGTTAAACTCATCATGAAAGAAAAGGAAATCGCGCGTTTTCCTACTTACCCAGCTTTTTTAAGTCTCGAGTTAGCACACCAATAGCCCCTTCATGTCATCGTTGTACGGTTCCTTTGGTACGCGACGCAGTCTGGTGATGTTTATTGAAAGAAGAGGTTGAGTTTTGAATTGCTGTGAAGTTGGGAAAATTAAGCTAGGGCGAGCTAGCTTCTGGCTAAAGTCCGGTAGAGCCTGATGAGTCAGCAAACTACCTCTTCCATTCGGCTTTCATAGACCTCTGATGCCAACCTGTGTAAATGAGCCAATGCCCCCGTCTTAGAACACTATGTAGTTCTGATTTTCAGGTACTAAGATCATGAGACTGTCTAAGCATCAAGTCAAATTGCACAATATTGCTCTTGTGCGTATGAGCAACAAAGGATATCATAGTTGCGGTCACCTATCGGCCAATAGAAGGTCACGTGTCCCTCGGATGGGAGTAGTACTACGAACGGAAGAACAACTGCTTTGCCCTTGCTACGGTGTTAATGAGGGGTGGAGGGGATTAGGCATGGTGTACTCTCTAAAGACAGTTGATATTGATTCCTTGTGATTCTTGAAGCGACCAACAGGGAGATCTCCACCAGCGAATTTGATCTGCAAAGCCTATTGGCTTTTAAACGCCCGCATAACCTGAAACAAACGACGCTCTGGTGTAGCCAATCAACGAAGGCACCAAATTTAGCCCAGAATAGAAACGTCACCAGTCACCCAAGGCACCGACTGGTCCTTTCTGTTCACGTATGTACTCAGTATAAGAGAGCTGGGTCATGGAAGAAAGAAGAAAACTGGGTGGGTATTAAGTTGTTGAATTTAACTCTAACTGTGGAATTGTGTCAAATAGACTATGTCGACATTTTGAGCCTTATGCCTGGTTAGTATGGTAACACCAGGTGGTTGCTATCCTGCATCTCTCTTTCACCTGCGATAACCCTGCAGACTCAATTACACTACGCCAACTTGGCACCAGATGCAGAATTGGTTCCGTACTGAACGGGTTTGTGGGCGGGACTCAGAAGTCATCAAAACCTCGGCCACCGGGAGGAGATCACGGATCGTGACCCAAGTAAAGAACCTGGAACGAGATCATCGAAGCGCCGTAAACAATTAATATAAAAAAAAACCATACATACGCGTGTATACCTAGCAAGAGGATCGCTACATGACATGATGACCCTGTTCGGTTTTGCCTTGCTGCCAGCTCGCTACGTAACCAACATCGATCTAGAAGCCCCTGCCATACAACCTTCGGGGTCTAGTTTCATGATCCTGCACACCATGGTGATAGTAATTTCCAGAAAGGCCTGAGTAAACAGAGAGGATTATTTCATTGCGACAGCAACAATGCAATAACCGGAGATTACATCCATGGCAGCCCGGTCTGATCCATCTGCCAGCTGAGTTTACTTTCCTGTATCCATCCATACCCAGAAGAGATGAACAGGGTCACCTTTCCAGATTGAGGTTCCAACGGCCCGGGTGGGTATACAGGGAAGATCCTCGCTCAGAGTTGTCGTATGTCTTGTTGGGTTTACCGTATTATGTGTGCGTGTGCGTATGCGCATGCGCATGCAAGACGACGACAGTCATCTTTTCGGGATGAACACGAGGGAGGGCGAGAAAGGATCAAGGCTTCAGAGGGGCTGAAGCAGGGTAGAGGGTTTGAAGACAAGTGCGAATGATTGTGTGGCGCCTTTGGTTGTTACAACCCGAATTTAATTAATCAGATGGGCCGGATGAGATGCGGCTCCTCCAGGGTTGGTATAGAGACATGCACATGCTTTGTCCAAAAAGAGACGGATAGGTAAAGGTAGGTAGGTACCTAAGGAAGTTGTTCATTTGAGACAATGACCAACTAACAGCTAAATAATAACCATAAAACCTCATAATGACCGGTAAAAGTAGAGTAGGGTATCAATGTTCCGTCATCATAGAAACTTTACAATGACTTTCATCTTTGATCCTAAATTTAGGTCTAATAAATGCTGGAAATTTAGTCAAGCATACCCCTCATTTGGGAACTGCCCGACCGTTGGATGTCACATTGAGCCAACAGGAGGTCTCTTCCATTAACCTTGATATCTCTTCTCACTTGCATATTGACTCTTTACTAACATCATCCCACATCAGTCTCCTGCCTGCTAGCGCCCAGAGAGCAAGCGGCGATAAGTGACAGAAAGATTTCATTCATATTCGAGTCTCATTGGGCTCCTTCTCTCCGACTTACAGGCGCTGACTCGCTTGATTTGAGACCCCTGACCAGTCGGATTGGTGCGCAAGGCGCTTGCTTCAGTGGTGTGGTGCGCTATTGCGCCCAATTGTGCCCCACTACAGCCTCCAGCTCCCGGGCCCGGACGTGCCAACGGGCGACCTTACTGGGTACAGTACTGTCTCCCCCAGGTCACTTCCACTCTCGCGACGATTGCTAATGTGGGCAATCCATCGATTGATGGCCTTCCTCGCTCGCTTCTCTAACCCAACTTCACCTCACACTCATCACAATCCGTCTTGGGATCACATCCTACCCCAGTCCAGTCCAGTTCCGTTCAGCCCAGGCCAGGCCCTCTTTGGTTTCTTGCCTCGCCTAGAGCGCAAGCGCAGGCATTTTTGATCAGACCCGACAGCTACTGTACAGCGTGGTGCCCTTGTTCCCGAGCACCGGCAGCAAAGACCAGGGCATTGTTTTCTCTTCTGTTCTTGTTTCTGTTTCTGTCAAGTTGCTATTACTTCTGCTTCTGCTTCTCTACGCTCCTTCGCACTCCCACTCCACACTTGTAACCGACTCATCTCGTGCTTTGCCGCCTGACGACTGGTCGTCTGGCATCATCTGCATTAGGGCTTGGCTCAGCGTTGACTATTATACTTGGAACTCGACTGGAGCCTTTGCTGGCTCACGCCTTAGCGCTACGGCTGACTTGACGTCCGCCGCCTCGAGAGCTCAACTCGAACGAGACCAACTTGGAGCGTCGAGGACTACAAAACGCAAACCAAAAATATCGCATCGAGCTCTCCAGTGCAGAGGTCGCTTTTGTTCACCATATTTGCCGCTTCAATCTCGCCGCCGACACCTGGTTCTTGTAGCGCACCCGTCTAACTGTCAGTCTTACTGCAGCCCCGCGAGACCTTCTCTGCTGCACCCTCATCCTTAGGCGTTTGCGCGGCCGCGTGCGCCAGATCGCACGACTGTCGCTAGGCTTTTTCCTAAAAGGCATGTCGACAACGGCAGTTATGTCTACGACTTCTTCTCCAGTGACCTCTCCGTCAGCAGCCGTATCCTCTTCTCCGAACCCTAATCACCCCGCGCTGCCACCTCTAATCACCTCTCCGCCTTCGCGCCGAAGCATACAATCGCGACCAATGTCCCACGTTTCCAGAAGCCGACTCTCTCAGTATTCGACGGGCTCTCTGCCTACGAGATCCCGTCCGACCTCACATATGTTTCCGATGTTCCCCTCGACTCTCTCATATACCCAAGTGCGGGACTTTGCGTACCCTGCTACTCATCCTCTGCACTACGGGCCGCCGCCAGAACCTTCAGGACCGCCTTCCGGTATGACAACACCCGCAAGCGAGCATCGTAGGTTATCAGATCCCCCAGTATCGTGGGAAACACGTATGCCTTGGGAGTCGTGGGGTACAGATGGATTCAACCGTGGTCATGATTTGGCCCCCATTCAATTCGACGGTGGGCCCCCATATAGCGAAGACGAGGATCTGCAAAGCCCTGTTGTAGCTACACGCCACCGCAAGCACAAATCAACCTCGGCAGCGACAACCCTGAGGGGGAGGACAGGTCGCGATCTTGATATGCATTCTTCGAACTATGATCGTGAGCGGGGTTACTATATGGGAACTAGCGGAGACGGTAGCGAGACATATTATGTCAATAACGGCGGCGAGGCCAACGGCCCCGGTGGAGATTTTGTTACATATCCTCCAGAGCAGGCAAGACACAGTCGGGCATATCACATTGCCCAGCAACCCCGGGCTGCCGAGGGCGGTGAGTACTATCAGCCCGAGTCTGACAGTTCCCCATCGTCTCCAGGCTACAATGACGAGGACCAGTCTCGCTATTCACGAGATTACCAGTTTACTATTACATCGCCGGACGAGGAGTTCCACGGCAAAGCCGTCGCCCTGTTCGATTTCGAGCGGGAAAACGAGAACGAATTGCCTCTAGTTGAGGGCCAGATTATCTGGGTGTCGTACCGGCACGGGCAAGGCTGGCTGGTGGCTGAGGACCCGAAGACGCAGGAAAGCGGCCTGGTGCCCGAGGAGTATGTCCGACTACTTCGCGATATCGAGGGAGGAATGAACAGCTTGGCTGGTCACCTTGTGGAGGGAACTGGCTCCCCTGATGTGGGCACACCTACTCAAGCGGAGCATAGCGGTCAATATGGCCATACTCCATCTTCCAGCAATGCGACTAACGGGTACCATCAGCCAATCGTGTCGATGTTCTCGACCTCGAGCAAAGACCTTGACCCGTATCCCACTGAGCAACTGGGCCTCCACTCCGGACAACCGCCTCCCCAAGTTATTCACTATCACGGGCAACGGGGAGGTAGCCAAGCAAACACACCGACGATTGCTCAGCCTCAAGATACTGGTATTTTGAGGAGGGAGAGTCACGACGGTGGAACAAAGAGGGACTCGAATGTTACGCCAGTACAGACGAAGCCACCAATGGAGTTGGCCGAGCCAGGGGGCTATGAGGAAGCGAGGGGAGAGGAAAGGTGATATGGTGATTGAATAATAACGAATTGCATGCCATGCTTGAAGAGACGTTCACGATTTGATGTATTCTTCTAATGGAGCGGGCGAATATACCAATAATACCACAGCAAACTCGGACCGCCGCCAGCAGGTGACTTGAGATTATGTATAAATATGCCATGTTGGCATGATGGGAGACGGCAATGTTCTCAGTCTTGTTTAAGGGCAAAAGCTATCTAGATTGGCTGTATGGAGTTATGACGGAGGGTTGTTGAGCTAGGTAATGAGAAAAAGGAGTTTGAGGGGAGGAGTCTACCTAGAGATTCAGAGAAGATGAAGTCCTGTTTGGACGGGGTCAGTGCTATATTGCCGTAGTAAAAGGCCGATGCTTCGGTAATCTATATATGAACTCATTAAGATACCTTAGTATATCCTAATGCACCTATCATAAGATAACCGAGCTCCCCTTGTTGACCTAAACCTTCCTTTTAAGAGCCTGTATCGTATTGCCGAAGCTAAAAAGCTGGAAGACGGAGATAAGTTGATTGGAGATTGCTTATTGTCAAGTTACTTGTACTGCACCCCCCGAGATAAGCCATCACCCCATCACTACTAGAGAAAAACCTAGCGCCCCTCTATTTCCAAGCTCGCTACATCACATCATACAACAAGCGAGCGAAGCTATCTACAGCCGGCTTCCCGTAGTTGACGTGCTTTGTCCGGGATATCACGTGACTCATAACGTCATCTCTCGTTCCGTCGCGATTTCGGAATACCTGGATACGCCCACTTCTCTACCTAGCTCTTCAGACGATACCAGCAACAACCTCTCATTCTCTATTTCTGGCCAATTGACCTTCAATTGACCTCATAATCAAGTCAAGATGTTCGCCCGATCTGCATTCCGCGCTGCTCAGCCTTTGAGGGTACGTTTTCTTCGTCCCGCGCATTTGCGCCCCTCCATCATGGTCTCTGTTTCGGATTATCAATCAGAACTACATCATTCTCAATTGCTCGTCGCGAAGCTTAACTAACCTACTCTCTAGTCTGTTCGTCGATATGCCACCGAGGCTGGAGGTGCTGGAGGATCCAATGCTCTCCTCTACGCCGCTGGAGCCGCTGCTTTCGGAGGTGCTGGTTACTGGTACTTCAGCAAGGGCGGAGCTCCCTCTGCTGCGGCTGCGGCTGCGGATGTGAAGCAGGCCGTTGGTGTTGAGCCCAAGAAGGCCTTCACTGGCGGCGACCAGGGTTTCGTTTCTCTCAAGCTTTCAGATGTTGAGCTTGTCAACCACAACACCAAGCGTCTACGCTTCGAGCTTCCCGAGCCCGATCAAGTCTCTGGTCTGCACGTTGCCAGCGCCATTCTTACAAAGTACAAGGGTCCCAACGACGAGAAGGCTACTCTCCGACCCTACACCCCTATCAGTGATGAGAGTATGTATAACCGAATGAGAGCTCCTTAGCACAGCTGACTGACGATTGCAGGCGAGAAGGGTTTCATCGACTTGCTCGTTAAGAAGTACCCCGACGGTCCTATGAGCACACACCTCCACAACCTTGTTCCCGGCCAACGCCTCGACATCAAGGGTCCTCTGCCTAAGTACCCCTGGGAGGAGAACAAGCACGAGCACATTGCCCTCATTGCCGGTGGTACTGGCATTACCCCCATGTATCAGCTCGCTCGCGCTATTTTCAACAACCCCAACGATAAGACCAAGGTCACCCTTGTCTTTGGAAACGTCTCCGAGCAGGACATTCTTCTGAAGAAGGAATTTGAGCACCTCGAGAACACATTTCCCCAGCGTTTCCGTGCTTTCTATGTCCTCGACAACCCCCCCAAGGAGTGGGTCGGCAACAGCGGCTATATTTCCAAGGAGCTCCTCAAGACTGTTCTCCCTGAGCCCAAGAACGAGAACATCAAGCTATTTGTCTGCGGCCCTCCCGGCCTCATGAACGCCATCTCCGGCAACAAGGTCAGCCCCAAGAACCAGGGTGAGCTGACCGGTGCCCTCAAGGAGCTTGGCTACAAGGAGGACCAAGTGTACAAGTTCTAAGCGAATGATGCGCATGTAATGATAGAATTGAATGATGGCGACAAAGCATAAAGAGAACAGTGTAAGATCTGCTATAGAAGCGATATAGACGACGGGATGCCGTCTAGAATTGATAAAGTCAACCTACATTTCGATTTTGACCATGTGTTATGATGGCGCTTAAGACTAAGGGAAAGGTACTTGGCATGCGATTTATGCCTAAGCCCCAGCAATCCTATCATAGGCTTAGGGTTGGTATCATGAGTCTTGTGGTGAGAAGGCGAATCTTATGACTGGAGTCTCAAAGTAGCCTAAGATATCGTCAACTATACCCCGAATATAACATGTAGCTCGTTGTGTGTCTTGTTTAATAGCATGTGCATTAATCATATCTTAGAACTTCTGTCTGAAATGCCTCGTGCAGGCCGCAGGCTTCTTTGGAACATTGTCATGGTACAGCCGTGGTACTGTTTGCGGTCGGAAGTAAGTATGGAATCGGGCGGATAACTAGACTAGATAATCAAAGCGTGATCTTTGAAGTAGGTTACGGGAAGTGTTGGGGGACGTTATAAGCCACTTCGTTCTAGTATTCTCATTATTAATTGTTCGTTATAACCATTGCCTTAGTAGAACTTAGCAAATTTATACATATACGGAGTACCTGTTTACCGGCCGTTATGTGCTATGTCTGTTTCCTGCCTTGTGCCCATGGCGAACCCGAAAGCAAAATCAGAAAACATCAAAATCCCATGTAATACCCTCAAAACTGCACCCAATAGTTGTCCTTCTTGGACAACTCCTCTGTTATAGCATCAAACCCGGCCTGTTGTTTCTTTGCGAGTTCTACCATGGCGTTTTCTAGCCGGTTGAATCTGTCTTCGATTTGAGCGGCCAACCCATGGATTGATAGTGCGATAGTGGCCAGGCTGGCGTGGTTGACCTGGCCTGCTTCCAATTCCCAGCCCTTGACCTTGTCTTCTAAGGTCCTGATCTGTCGCTGGAGATTCTGTTCGTTACCGCGGGACTTCTCGAGTTGGGACACGGTGTCTTTGAGTTTAGCCTCAGCATCCTCCTGCTTAGACTTGGCAATCTCGAGTTGAGACACGGTGTTTTTGAGTTCAGCCTCAGTGTCCTCCTGTTTTGAAGCGGCATCCTTGAGGGCAATCAAGTTGTTTTCATATTTGAGCTTGATGTCCTGAAGCTTGGCCTTAGTGTCCTTGTACTTGGCCCTGTTGCTGGATATCTCATCCTCCTGCAACAGAAACTCATCCTTGAGCTTTTGGATAGTTCGAGACTTCTCCAAGTTGTCGTTTTCAAGCTCTTTGTTTTCAGAAGATACTATCTTCATGGCAGCAATGTTCATTTGGACAGTGGCCTGCAACTCGTTGTTCTCCTTGGCCAATGCCTGGATGTCCTTGGTTTCAGCTCCCGACATGCATCTCAACTGCAATCGTTCGCGTTCGTGCTGTGACTCGATGAGGAGTGCCTTCACTGCCTTGGATTCCAGTGTTTTGATGTCAGGCTTACTCTCATCATCGGACACGCCGGTGATAGCTTTGCCGCCCTTTTTCTGTTTTTTAAGTGCGGGCTTCTGGTCGGCTTCCTCAAGAAGGTCTGCCTTTCGTGTCATGATTTCAGTTGACTGTTGCGAAGTTAGTAAGGTAAAATAAGTAAGAAGTAAATAGGTCAATATGGAGTGGAGAGGGAAGTTTGAAGATCTCAGGGGAAACTCCAGGTAAGGAATTTAGAGATGCATCTTATTGCCACAAAACTTGATAAAAGAAATAAAAAAGTAGAGCGCTATATAGCTAATACTTACTAGCGTAGGTATATGCAGTTAAATAGCTTCTGCGAGGGGTTGTTGTAGCGTAAATTGAGGCTAGATAGCCTTGGGTTAGTGGTGATGATGATGAGGGAAGAAAGTGGCCCACGATCTGAAATTCCTGGAGGTTTATATCGGGTTTCTAGGAGTATGCGGCTCGCCTCTGTAAAGTTTGTTAACTATCCAGCTAGTATATCTTCCAAATAAACAAGGTTGTATTAATTGTAGTAAATAATTTAGATTATTGACAGTACAGGATAAGACAGAACAGGATATGACAGAAAAGGACATGACAGAAAAGGATATAACAGGATAAATAATTCAAGACAATATATGCTAGAAACATGCCATGAACGCGATACATTGTGTGAGGAGAACACCAGAGTGAAGAGACTAATAATGTCCCGCATCCAGTGATGGAAGTAGTGAATAATAAAAGTGTAGAATCTTTCTTGATATTGCTACCAAATTGTAGCTTGTCCCTGTAGTTTTTATTAGACACCAATATACTGTATCCTCTAAGTAAAAAAGCTGTTTTCAATTACAGTAAATAGTTTAATTATGTTTAGAGGATAATAGGACAGGACAGTACAGGACAGGAAGACAGGATAGGCGTGCTTAAGTTTTACACTCCAGTTAGATTTTGAGACAATATATCCTGAAAATATGCTTAAGCATGGTGTATTATTCTTGTACAGGAACAGACATAACACACAACCTAATCCGAAAGACTGTCAATGGCATTGTTAACGGAGCGTCCAATAATGGCGGACCACTTGAGACCGTTGATGTAGTCCTTGGCGTCGATGCTCTCGGCCCAACCAGGGAAAACAGCTATATAATCGTCAGCATCTGAGTAATGTTCAGTTCGTTTATAGACTCACCTCCAGAATAACCGGTCCAGATCCCGG
Organism: Fusarium sp. NRRL 25303; assembly: GCA_013396255.1. Lineage (NCBI taxonomy): Eukaryota > Fungi > Ascomycota > Sordariomycetes > Hypocreales > Nectriaceae > Fusarium > Fusarium sp. NRRL 25303. The sequence goes on from JAAOAY010000049.1 coordinate 65,207, forward strand.
GCGCAAACACAACATGCTTGAACCAGTCTCGTCCATCTAAGCCTCCTTCGTATAGGAAGCTCCTTTCGAGCAACTTATATCTCCTGTTGACCCTGACGATGGTATAGCCGAGACGAATCTTTTCAACGATGTTCCACCATGGAATACCTTGCTCAAGCTGATGTTTGGCGATTTCAGCTTCAGCGTCGAGCTCGCTAGCCTTCAGGTGGAAGTGTTCAAGGAGGTCACGAATATCCTTGAGACTCGTCTTGAAATCGTCCTCGTTGCCAATCGGCTTGCCTGATGAGACAGCACCACGGATATTGAAGATATCCTCCTCAGTAAGAGCGTCTTTGGTACGCTCCAACTTAGCCTCAACCTGGTCAAGATAGCCCCCCAATGCATCAGCGTACTCGGTAGCACTGAATGGAATAATCACGGTCCCAGCAAGTTTGGCGATGGTCAGACCAAGGATCTGAGCCATAGTCCTGTGGTACTTAAATCCAACGTCACCGTACTCCTTCATCCAGTAAAAGCTGTCATAGTTGCTGTGGTAGTGATACACAGCACTGTTACCTCTTTCCTTGAAACCAAAGTCAACACAGGGAATACCAGCATGATCCTGGAACGCGGTGAAATCACTACCACTGCCCATGGTAGCGATCCTGCCCGACCAGAGGTCATTGACTGTCTGACCAGGGATAGTCTGGTTGGGCGAAGGGACAGCACTTGTGACGTCGCGGATGATCTGATTCAGGAGAGGAGCTGCAGAAGCAGTAAACTCGGGGCCGCCGACGCCGACGTCGACATTGACGTAGGCGACATTTGCTTCTGTGAGCCATGGGAGATATTCCTCAACCCATTCGGTACTGCCGATGAGTGAGTATTCCTCGCCATCCCAGCTCGCGAAGACGATGGTTCGGAGAGGCTTCCAGCCAGCCTCGACGGCCTTTCCAACTCCTCGAATGACCTCATTGATGACTGCAGAGCCACTGTTGGGATCGCCAGCCCCGCCAGCAATCCAGGCGTCTCGGTGGTTTCCAACAACGATAACTTCATTTGGAATAGTACCATTGACGACGCCGATAACGTCCCAGAGAGGGGTAGTGACATATTTCTGTTCGTTATAAAGATTGATAACAACATCATCCGGAGTGGGGCCGATGTTGTATTTGATGCCCTTGTACTTCAGGCCGAGATTCTTGTTCCAGTACTTGTTAAAGTGGGTGGATTTTGGACCGTGACCATTCAGGGCTTTGAGGATAGGGAGGGCATCACGGTATGATATAGGAATGGAGGGGATAGAAGGGGTTGCATCATCGACTGGTGCTCGGGGAACACCAGGCTTGGAAGGATATCCAGGGGTAGATCTAGAAGGTCAGTCAAGTCTTTTCTTTTCAGGATTATGGGGACATACGGATCGCCAGGGCGAATGCTCAGAAACTCTACGCTTCCGCGCTGAACAGAACTGGGGTTACGTGCAGGCCCTTCAGGGTAAGGCTTGTACCCCTTCTCCTCGGTCCTTTCTCCATCATCACCAGGGTCACTGTATATCAGGATGCCAACGAAACCGAGTTCTTGTGCACGTTTGACCTTGAGGCCTCGAAAGATTCCTCCATATCGAGCAATAGCAATCTTGCCCTTGATATCAATTTTGGCATCAACAAGATCTTGATAGTCTTGATAAGTACCATAATTGACGTAGACGAAGGAAGCAGTGACATTTCCACTCGCCGAGTAGCCGTGAAAGATAGGCACGCGGTTTTCGAGTGACGTTGTGGGATCTTGGTCAATAACATCTTCCTCGAGAGAGGCCTTGAAGGTGGTGTCCCAGTCTTTTCCGTTCTTCGTTTTCTTCAGAATGGAAACGCTGGAATCGACGGGGTAGTTGAGGTAGGCGTCATAGGCCACGATCTCAGACTTGACACCAAACTCCTCCCATCGATCCCTGGTCCACTCAGCCTAGAGGAGATGAGCTCAATACTAAAAACTGGCAACCTGTTATGAGTCCTTACCTGTGAGTAGTTGGCACCGGCCAGATGGGGACCCGATGTATAGTAACGACTCCATTCCTCGGCCTTCTTGGGGTCCGGCGTATCAAAGAGGATACGCTCGAGTTCCTCATAGCTTAGACGGCTCTTGCCGGGTAACCAAGAGCCAGGGTGGCCGTGATGATGACGAGGCCCAATGAAAAAGGTTTGTAACACGAATAAGCCGAAACCGCCGAAGAGGATCACGGAGCAAATCAGAGTGAAGAATCGACGCCAGGTCTGGTGAGGATACCTCCTCCGGGGAGGGCCGACCCGAACGGTTTGGATGAGAGGCGTATTCTCGTCAGGCATTTTCTCCTGCTCCTGGTGGGAGGAGTTACTGAGTATTGTGGTTTAGTATAAGTCTCAAGCCTCGATGGTAGATTTGGTCCGGGTTGGATGACGATGTCCGGAAAGTGGAGGGAGATAATGGTTAAGGTCCTGTAGGTGTTGAACTCACATCCGACTCATGATGAAGGCGTCTTGGCAGATCCAGGGACCTTTTAGATTTATTTACTCATGTGATGGGAACCTGAATAATGATGTTGGTCGAGGTTGTGACGTGAAAGGAACCCGGGTTGTAACAGGAAGTTGTAGTGTGATGTGATAGGCGATATTGATGACGAAACAGACTCTGAAAGGTGATTGGCCAATGCTATCATGCAGTGGCGCCGCCACCCCCAGCCTCGGCTGAAGATGATGAAATGACACTGCGTATTCCGTATTTAGCTTCCATTCAGAGTTGAAGGAATAATGACTGAATTAAGATTTCCTCTGCTTAGGATAATAATATTGGAATATCTTTAGGTACTCGAGCCCTAAACTTAGGATGACTTTTGCCATGCTAGTCCTAAGATTTAGAGTAGTTGTATAAATTATCTAGGAAGTATCTCCATCTTACAGCTGTAGCTGTCTCTTTTTTGCCTCTGAGACCTCTAACCACAGCTGTTCAAACGGAACTCGATAAAATATACAATAGAAGGACATGGAACTGGCCTACCAAATGAATGAACCTCGTTTCTATGTCACAAGTAAACAAAGCTCACAGAAATCCTTTAAAGATTGATCCGCCAGCAGAGCCAAGTGCTCGGCACGGCAATAGAGCGGAGACGAAGCGGGGAACATCTGGAGGCTTGCAGGACGGGATTCTTTATTAGGGCGCTTCCGGCGCCGCTTTCGGGGGGCGGCAGAAGACAAGCGACAAGATTGATGATGGCTGACCCCGGACTGATCGAGGTAATCAAGTAATAATGGTTGCAACCCAGACAAGCCGAGCTCGCCTTACCCAAGTGACCAAGCTAGCCAAGCAGCCAAGGTCAAGTGATTCTCGCCTACAGAGTAAGACTTTCACTGCACCGACCTCATATTGCCGGACTGTCTGTCCACAACTACCGGCACAAGTTATCCTGTGCGTCATAATATCTCGCCCGTGTCTCACAGAAAGAATCTTCCCTGTCCCTCGGAAAACAAGATGGTAGCAAAGCCCCGGGCAAATATGCACTACAAAGTGCTCCTGTGACCCCATCCTTTACCACTGACCAGGCATTCACATCCACGGGCTTTAAATCTGCGGGCCATTTTGGAAAAGTTGGGTCCAGTTTCTTCCAATTATCAGGCTCCTGACCGCAGAATCGCCCCAAAATACCCCTGCTCGGGTTCGTCCTCTGGAGGTTGGAGCAGTGGATCGGAACCCTTTTCTGCACTATACCACCCTGCCGTGCCGACCAAACCAATTCTGGCCTCAATGATCCATAATTATCTCTTTTGGTGGCTTGCTTGGCTTGACCTGACTTCTTCTTCTACTTTATGACTGTGACTGTGAACCAAAACTTCTTCTTGTTTTCATCCCTTATTGTTTGGTGCAAGAGTTGAGATATTGATGAGTTGATCGTGTGTATCGTATATCCAGATTAATCATCCCTCGTGTCGCCGTCTCGTTGTACATGATACTCGTTGGTCTTTGTTAGAAACAAGAAAATTCATTACTTCGAACCTCTCCTCTCCACTGTTACTCTTTGCGCAATCGTTCCTCGCGATGACGACCAAGGACGGTCCAAAGCTGCCCAAGCAGCAGCTGGCAATTCTGGGTAAGTTTCAGTATTTTACCATTTCATGGATACCTGTAAAGCCCTTGGAATACCTTTGCTGTCTTTTCACTTGACCTGCTTGGTATCAAGATGACAATATACGACCATGGTTCACGGTCCGGACACCATGAGCCTCAACCCAACACCGAGTCATTCTCGTTCCCCATTCCCGTGCAAAGGTGTGCTCCCATACATATTACTTGATAGAGCGTTTCTCATCAACAACAGAGGCACTGTAACATGGAAATACACATAACCCATGGAGACATCATGGTCCAGTCCAGGTATCCCGCTCCATCCGATCTCCGCTGACCTATCAATAGCCATGGCCAGAATCGCCGAACCCATGGCCTACAGCTCAGTCTTCCCATATCTGCCCAGCATGGTCAGAAGCTTTGGTGTTCCTACCAACAAGGTTGGAAGTTGGGTAGGACTCACATCTGGTGTCTTCTCTATAGCACAAAGTACCACTGCAGTCGCTTGGGGAAAGGCTTCCGATATTTATGGCCGGAAACCGATAATCATCTTTGGCCTTATGAGTTCAATGATCTGCTTCATAGTATGGGGCATGTCTACGAATTTACCTATGGCTATCATTGTCCGAGCCATTATGGGAGGTGGAAACGGAAATGGTGTGTAAGACGAGAGCAACACAGAACTCCTCACTAATATTCTCTAGTCGGTATCATCAGAACGGTTGTTGCTGAGCTGGTGCCTGAGAGGGAACTTCAACCAAGAGCATTCTCAATCATGCCTATCGTGTGGAGTTTGGGTTCCATCATTGGACCTAGTTTCGGAGGTCTCTTCGCTGAACCTGCAGAGCAATATCCCCAAATCTTTGGCCATATCGAGTTCTTCAAGCGCTTTCCCTTTGCGCTGCCGAATTTGATTCTCATGGTTTTCTTTCTATTCTCAGCTACCATTGCAGCCCTGTTTCTCCATGTAAGTCTGTGTGTTAAGTTTGACTGCATATCACCACTAACAAATCTAGGAAACACTCCCTAGCAAGCGAGGACACCGGGATTGGGGTCTACTAGTAGGCGAGCGTATCACTCGCTCTTTCAAGACCACTCATCCAGCCCCCTCTACCCGTCGAGCTTCGTTTGTAGATGGCGAGGCTACTTCACCGCTTCTTCCTAACAAGACAGCACCAAAGAAGAGGACATACGAAGCTTCAGAGCATGCAAAGAAGGAACGCGTCCTTACCCGTGCAACAGCCATGAATCTCTTGATCTACACACTTCTCGCATTCCATTCCGTGGCTTATGATCAGATCCTCAGTGTCTTCCTGAGACACCCAGTTGAAAAGCATACTCCTGAGAATACATCATTTCCATTCTACTTTTCAGGGGGATTTGGCATGAAGCACAGTGAGGTCGGCACAATATACACCGTCTATGGCATCGTATGTTGTGCTGTTCAGTTCCTGATCTACCCTTCAATTGTTGCCCGCTTCGGTGTTTTGCGTTGCTTTAGAGTCTGCTGTAAGTTGAAAGTCATCATTATCGAATTGCTGGGTTCTAATATCTTCCAGGTCTTCTCATGCCACTTGCTTACTTCCTCACCCCTTACTGTGTTCTATTCCCGACACACAAGGGCCGCATGACCGCTCTCATGGGTGTTATGTTCATCAAGGCTGCTGGAATCATTATCGCATTTCCATCTGTCACTATCCTTCTGACAAACTCCTGCACTTCTCTCCGTGTGCTTGGCACGCTCAACGGTTATGCCACAACCTTCAGTGGTCTAGGTCGTGCACTTGGTCCAGCTTCGACAGGCGCTCTTTTCACCTGGGGCGCCGATCATGGCTACGTTGTGACTGCGTGGTTCTTCCTCATGTTCATTGCCATCCTAGGTACTATTCCGGCTTACCTTGTTGAAGAAGGAGAGGGCCCTTCCGCTTCCGCTTCGAGCTCAGCAGAGAATAGTGACACAGAAAACGACCAGGCTTCGTCTTCGTCAAGTACGATATTGTTGCCTGAAGATTCTGCGATTGAGTCTGAAGAGGAAGAGGAAGAGGAGCTGCCTTTGACCAAGACTAAGTCAAGGTCTGTAGAGCAAAGCTACGGAACTATGAGCGGACGAAAGTGAGGTATTGAGGTTATCACATACAGCCTTCGGTAACTTATATTCAAGATCGCCGTCAGCCTTTTACAAGGCCATCAGGCTCTTAGCATTTCCTAGAGCCTGTACTTATAATATACAATTGGATATTCAGGGCATCCTTCAGTATCCTTAGGGTCTGTCTAGGGTATGTTCAGGGTATTTCTCCCCAAGCTTGCATGTCAGCCTCAAAGGATGCATCTAAGCATCTCAAACGTCTAATATAATTTAAACAATTATTTATTCCCCCCAGGCGGCAAAGTCATTAACGTAACATTGTTAAAGTTAGTTGCCTCAATTACATCCTGAACTTAACTGCATTTAAACCAGTTAGGGAGCCTTATTGCTTTTCAGCTGGCCCGCATCTAATGACGGAAGCAGTTGATAGCAAAAGCGTTGAACTTTTCTTGATATTGCTACCAAAATGTAGTTTATATAAATCTTTCATCATGATGCCACCTTTTCAATCTTCGCCACCATGATGTATTGATGTCCCATCCTGCACAAAGAGAATCCCAGCCTTTGGTATAATGATAATTTGGTACTTTTCCCACACGTTCGAAAAAGAGGCCTCGCAGCGCCTATATCACTGCTCGACGTTATATGATGTTCCCTTGCCCTACCCGTGATGATGCTTCCGTTATCAACGCCCATGTAATGCCCACTGCCGCGCTGTAAAAAAGGGGGAATCATATTGTAAAAGACCAAGCAAGCCCATAAGATAATCTTGAGATTAAAAAGAAATAAGAAACCTCCCGTGGTAAGTTTTGATGTAAATGCTTGTAATGTGTGGTAAAGAATGGGTAGTCATGACCTTCATGACATATAATATCAGCATTGCGGTCATCTGAGCCGCGTACCTGATCAGCTAAACAATACGTGGGCGACCTTCGAGGGTCACTTCCACGCTTAGTAAACGTATGGTGAGATTCCTCTCCGGACATCGGGGGCTCTGTACCCCTCTCGCCCATGTCGCTCCCAGTCTTCATGACCGGGATGCGGTCGTGGATGAAGCTCGGTTGGATAGTGAGCATCCCGCTCTCCATCCTCCCATCTCTCACTGCGCCATGGCACCCTGTGGTGCTCGTCCGCACTTCGACTGCGCACCTGGTGTTGATCATGCACACAGGAGGGATGCTCGCGGAAATGTTCCAGATCAGCGTCCATCTCACTGAGTCGCAGGTAGCTGTGTCCAACCCAGCGGTCGATGGTATCTGCAATCTGGCGGAAACCCTCGGTATGACCGCCCTCATGGCGGGCTTTGAGACCACATACCACAAAGAGATAGCTGTGGATCATCTCGTGTAAGAATGTCGAGATGAGAAGCCGCCGGTTGTACTTTGTATCCTGGAGTATAGGTGATGAAAGTACAATAAGTGTCTCGTAGCCTCCATCACGGGAACGTCGTACGGCTGTGGTGCCAACAATGTGCGCCTGATACTGCGCGCTTGCAGGGTGACTCCAGTCCCACGCGACACGACCAGCAAGACGGTTGCAGAAGAAGAGTTCGTTTGCGGCGGAGAAGATGCTGCGCAATGCGTCGTTGTCCAAGGGGAATTCTGCTGCTCGAGACTTTGGGTTGATGAGCGCTCTGAGAATACGGCCATGGCGTGAGTCGGTGGTGCGATGCCTTCGACGACTGGAACCAAAGTTGGCAACGTGATCACGGACCAGACGTGCGGCGGCGAGGTCACTCAGCAATCCTGGGTCGTTTTCATCGGCAGCGGGTGATAGACTGGCGAGTGATGGCTGAGTGGTATCGGAGGAGATAGAGAGACCCGATGCTGTGCGTTCCATAGCGCATGCATCGGCGACGGGAGCGGGTGCCGGAGCGAGTGCCGGAGCTGGACCGGAAGGGCCGAATACAGGTCCCGGCCGGGATTCGGGAGCTGGACCGAAGGCGGCATCGATAGAGGGGAAATCGGGTCCTTCTGGAGTTGGTGAACGTTCGCGAATGACGAGAAATGAGAGGTTCTTGACGGGAGCTGAGTCAGGTCGATGGATCAATGAAGGGTAGTTTTCAATGGCTTCGTTGTATAAGAATTCGTCCTCATGATCAAAGGGGTGATTGTGCGGATATGCTTTGTTGACAATGTGAACTCCAGAATGGAATGCTGGTAGTGGTTGTGGATAATAAGGCGATGCATGATCTGACGAAGCATAACCACTCGGTGCAGCTGCAGCTACAGCTACAGAGATGGGTGCACTGTCGTAGGCGTCGTAGGGAAGCTCATCGGCGAACCTGGTTCTTTTGGTATCAAAAGTGAAGCCATCGCCGCCTTCGGAGACGCTCACTCGCCTTTTACCACCCACATAGTAGGGACCCCGGCCAGTAGCAGCAGCGGTAGCGGCAACAGTAGCGGTAACACCAAGCGGACGACCCCCGTCAACCACCCAAAAGGCCATGGGACATGCTCATCGACCTGAGCCGGGGGGTGGGTGGTTTTTGCTGGGAATTGATAAGCGTAGAGGGAGAGAGGATCACATAGGGGGTTACAGTATGTGATTCTCCGAGAAGCTTGGACAATTTGGAGATGATTTTTGCTGGTGAAAGAAGAGAGTTTTGAGTTGGGGGATCGATGTCGGTGAGTCCGATGGACGGTCTTGGGGTGGCGGATTTGATGAGACGAGATGGAGATGACGCGTGAGCAGTCCAGTTGCAGTGCCAGTTGAGTTAAGTTGAGTTGAATTGCAGCGCTGTCACAGTCGCAATAGCAGCCCGAGGAGCCCAGTTAATGAGGAGACGGACGGGGGGGGGGCGCGGTCGGGTAGGAATTGGATCCGAAGAATGGAGAAGAGACAAGAAAGAGAGAGAAAAGATAAAACAAACCAGAAACAGAAGAGACGATAATAACAATAATAATAAAAAAGTCTATGTTGAGAAATGCATTCAAGGATCGAGAAATTCGATGGTCTCAGACCTAGAGCTTGACCGTAAGTTCTCTTTGGTAACCTCCCGGTCTGATACAAGACAGTTACAGTTACAGCACAGCACAACACACAGCACAGCAACCTCAGCTCAGCTGCTGCAATCGCGGGACGAGCCAGGACCAAATATGATGATGGAATGGACCCCATCCACTAACTTATCTCGTTTTCAGGGCGATCGATTAGTTGGTTTTAGTCCCGTCGCTGTTAAACGTCGGTCGCCAACTGACAGGGGCCTAGCAGTACAGGGGGGGGGGGGGACCAC